>MU227377.1:3310-28741 GCA_018584345.1 Thuja plicata | reverse complement strand
TTTGCATTATATATATATATATATATATATATATATATATATATATACACACACACACACACACACACACACACACAAATGCAATATATTATTATTAATCAATATTAAAGTATTATATGTATTCTAATTGATCATACGACTAAAGCTACAAACATTAACAAGTTTAAATATTTGAATTTAAACTATAGGAAATTGAGTTTAATTAATCAATTAATGGTAATTAATAAATTAAAGCTATTTAATTAAATAAAATTAATTATTTAATTAATTTTTGGAAATTTGATTAGATGATTTGGGGAATGAATTTAGAGGAAAATAGATGATTAATTAATGATTAAAAAACTATTAATTAATATATAAAAATTAGTGTTTTTAATGTAAAGTCGCAAGCCTATCCATTTTAGGGTGTCTACATTTGCCTCTCTTTGATGCGATGTGACTTGTCACAGTGTGTCAAAGATTCTTTGGTTTTTCCCCAGCCTGCCTTGGCAGCAATAGGTGTATTTATGCCCCCTCAACAAATTTGAGTGAAAAGTCACGAGAGGAGCGTTGATTTGTTGAAACTGCTATTTGTGGAATTGGGTAGCTGACAGATCTGAAAATACCTTAATATGCCCCTGTAATTGACCTTCAAGTTTCCCAGGACCGGAAAGAAATTTCGGAGCTCCTAGTGAAATTAGGGTTTTCTGGAACCCCTATAAGTAGCGATGAGAGCTCTTCATTTGGCACATTGCGATCGTGGAGCCTTAAGATCTTGGTGAGTTTGTCTTTTTATTTCTGCCTCATTTCCTTCTATTTTTTAGCGATGGCTGGCCTTCCTGGTGTAGTGCACATCTCCGACCGAGTCCGTACCTACTGCAGACTTGCTGGCTCTGGACGTCCGGTGAGTTTTCTCGCTTTGCGTATCATTTATTGCTTTCAAAATTTGCACTTTTTTGAAAATTTGACATGTGTCGCAATCTGCGGTTTTGCCGCAATTGCGGTTTTAATGCCACAATTGCTGGTTAAATACCGCAATTGATAAGTGTGCCGCAGTTGGGTTTGTAAAATGTTGCATTTGAAATTTGTGTGCCGCACTTGCTGTTTGGGTTTCACAATTGCTTAAAAGTACCGTAGTTGCCATGCTTTATTACCGCAATTGATTTTTTTGCACTGTTTGCCTATTTTCCATGTCTATTAACTGCTTTTTTAGCTTTTGTTACTTTCCTCAATGACTGAAACTGATAATTTTCTATTTTTGGCTGTATGTGCAGTTCACTGGGCGTATCTTGCGCTGTCGGGAGTCCAGACTGGCGGGACTCGTGTATCGATTCTAGTTGACTAAGGATGAGAGGTCAGTTCTCTGTGATCTTAGATTGTACTAGATATGTTATATGCCTGAGATCATGACCAATAGGGGTCTGATCTCTGCTCTTGTAGAGTGATGACATTCTGAGACGTGCACTTTCTAGCTACCTACTGAGGAGTGTACCGTGACTTTGGAGGATGTGTATCGCATCCTCCAGTTCCCTATCCAGGGCGAGCTTGTGGAGTATTCCACATGCACTGGTGTTACTACATTGACCGAGCTCTCTGGATTGCCCCGGGATCAGCTCGGGCTTGCTGGCGATTATGACATTCCTTGGTCTAGATTTGGATTGGGCCTTGATAGACTATCTACCCTACTGGGTAGTTTGATATGTGGGCTTCTATGCCCCGATCGTCAATAGCGTGGTTTTTCTGTCGGCTTTGGTGGTGTTTTACAGAGTATGGTCCAAGACCATATTGTCTTTGCTTGGGGTCCATGCATGTTGGCCCACTTACATTTTCACATGTTGTATGTGGCTAACCTTGATGGTAAGTCGCTTGGCTGCGGTGCTACTTTGTTACAGATATGGGCATGGGAGCATATAACAGTTTGTCGTCCTGTAGGTGCCCGTGCTCTCTCGGAAGATAGGCCATATGTGTTCATGTATGATGGTGCCATTGTCCAGACTCATATGGGTCATCTTTCATATTGACGACAACAGCTAGATATGATTCTGTATTTTATCTGGAGGTCGTACAAAGATTGTCTCGTCTGGGATGGAGAGGACATCCATCTCCCATTTTGTCGACAGTGGAGATACTTGATTGGTCACGTGACCGATCATGTCCATATGATCGATTTTCACAACACCGACAGGGTGTTGCGCCAGTTTGGTGAGCAGCAGGATGTATCAGATTTGTATGTATATTTTACTCAAAGGTCGAGGGATGCTCGTGTTTGGGGTGATGTAGTGTCACTTGATGCTACTCGCACTGAGTTCTTAGGGTTTCTTCCTATTGCATGGACCTGGCGCTCTACCACTGTAGAACCAGGTTTGTTTTGTTTTTGATTGCTTATGTACTTCCTTTCTGCTCTTTGATTCTTGCTCACATCTTGTTTCGATACTTTATGTCTTTATCTGCTCTTGTACTGATAGTTGAATTTGTCTTTTGCAGGCACTACACCACAGTTTCATGCCCATTGGTTGTAGCATAGGCCTATTGCACTGACAAAGGTCTCACGTCCTATTCCCAGGACTGTCATGAGGAGGGCCCGACAGGTACGACGGGGTAGGGGAGGCCGTGGTGGAGGGAGAGGTGGTGACAGAGGAGGGAGGGATGCTGGTAGAGATGGTGGTAGGGGGAGAGGGGTGAGGGATGGTGGGAGAGACAGAGGACGGGGGTGAGGAGATGATGGGGTGATGATCCTTGCCCCGGGGGTGCTGGTGGTGGGGTTACGGTTGGTGGCCAGAGCGGGGGACAGACTAGTGCTCCCAGGGTTTGGTTGGGTGCCATTCGGGAGGACGAGGAGGCTGTAGAGGAGGAGGCACCTCAATTGGTGCACAGAGTTTGTAGGCAGACAACAACAATTTTGGCTCCCCGACATGAGGATCAGGTTATTATTGAGGATGTGGATGTGGAGCTTGTAGACATAGATGTGGAGGCTCTGGATGAGCAGAGTGTTGAGACAGGTTCCTCTAGGGAGAGTGGTAGTAGTAGGAGCAGTATAGGGGAGAGCTCTAAGAGTGGTGATGACTCAGTGGTTTTGAGATGGAGAGGAGGTGAGGGGCTAGGGGACAGGGCAGAGGAGGGTGATATGGACGTTGCCATGGGTGGTATGGATGACGATCCCTCAGAGGTGGAGTGGCTCTCCTAGCAGGTTCAGGATTTGCAGGCCCGTCTTGCCTTATCCGATGCCCATGCGACTGCTTTGGGGGCTCGTGTTATAGCTGCTGAGTCTAGAGTGAGACAGGCTCGGGCCGAGGTCCACTCATTCATTGATAGTGTACAAGATGTCACCCACAAAGATATTCTAGATAGGTATTACAGACCTAGGCGAGACACTCAGAGAGAGATTGACTACTGGAGACGCCATTATGAGGGCGCAGTTCCTGCGACACAGAGGGTGCCTAGTTACACCGAGTCTCAGAGATCCAACAAGGTTCAGCGTTCATAGAGTAGTGGTATCAGAGCTCCTGGGTCCTCTCAGAGGACAGATTCTGATATGCCTCCCCCTCGTGCACCTCCGGGAGAGGGTGGGGGTAGTTCTTGTTGACTATACTCCCTGTACCATTTTGTAGTGATTCATTATATACTCTGAGTAGTACCATTTTTTGTATCTCGATACACTGATATATATATTGATATACATGTTGATTTCCTTCTTTGTTCAGACTTGCAACCTTTCATTTGTACTCAGATATTTTGATTTACATTAGATGCAGCTATTGTTTTGATGTGATGTGCAATGTTTACTCTGCTATATGTATGATTCTATATGATTTGGTGGTTTTAGATGATGAAATGTATATGCCATATGATCCTATTACGTAGACTCGTATATGGATGTTTTACTTTCCTATGATACTGACATGTCATGCAGGATGGTGTAAATGAAATGCTTGTTTATATGAGATGCTTTATGAATGCATGTGATGTTTATGCCTTTTCATGTATGCAACTAATATGTTTTGTACTTTTTTGATGCACTTTAATGAATGAATGCAAACTATTATGCATAAAATATCTGAGTAATGCATTTGTTAGTTAGAAAGATGTTAATTTGGATAGATATGCTTTGAGATTGATCTGATAGAATGTAATGATAGAAAGGATGTTCTTTTTGCATTTTTTGGATAGATTTAATTTGGTAGAAAGGATGAATGTCCCAATTCACTACCCCTGTTTCCACTATTTGTCATCATTGCATCTTTTTTTTTGTATTTTCTAATATTCGGAAAGAGCGTCAAATGATCTAGATCACATACCACCTAGATACCGCCATGACCTCTTGATAGCGGAAGGAGTAGAGAGATTGAATAGAAAGAGACCCATAGTGCACCCAAATATTGACCATCTGGATTCAACTATGTTCCTTGTTTGAAAAGAAAGAGAGCCAAAAACACCCAGATATTGACCATCTGGATACCATTTGTCCTTTGAATTAATCTAAAACAAAGAAACCAAGATAGAACTCCTATGCACCCAGAGTCCATCTGGATAACATTGTGAGCTCTTGATTTCTGAAAGGGAAAGCCAAACAAACAAGATACAACTCCTACACCCCTAGAGTCCATCTGGATAGCATCGTGAGCTCTTGTTTGTAACATAAAGGGAAAGACCATAGAAACCAAGATAGAAATCCAAAGCAACCCCAAGTCCATCTAAATAGTGCTGCGAGCTCTTGATTCGATAAACCAAACAAGCAAAATAAAAGAGAAGGAATGTCAAATTATTTCCCAGGGTTAAGCTCAGATCGTGGAACTGCGCGACTGCCAGAGAAGTGACAATGCCTACCACATTTATCCTAGATCATCATGGCCCTGGAATCGAAGTGAACATTCAACAGAAAAAAATCAAAGAAAATAAGTCATGATCTATTGTAGCTACTCTCCTCACATGGTGGATCCTGGAGTAGCGTAAGAACCTAACCCCGAAATATAGACTGACATCTGACCGACTTGACTAACCTAGTCAACTTTTTTTTGTATGGTTCCTCGATGCAATTGGATCTCTTGATTGGATCAAACTCTTTGGATAGGCTTGGTTAGCTTGATTTCTTTGATCGTGTTGCCAGCTGATCTAGCTGTGTCAGATGGGCCCCATGCTTGTTCGCAAAGCTCATGATTATGACAGTATTGATTGATAGATTTTGATTTCTCTGATCGTGTTGGCAGCTGATCAAGCTGTGTCAGATATGCCCAATGCTTGTTTGCAAAGCTCATGATTGTGACAGTATTGATTGATAAATTATGATTGCTCTGATTATGTTGGCAACTAATCAAGCTGTGTCAGATGTGCCCAATGCTTGTTCACAAAGCTCATGATTGTGACAATTGATAGTTTGGATTGGTCGCTTGCTGCTTGTTGCTTGAATTGATAGATTGATAAAGTTGTGTTAGATGAGCCCAATGCTGATTCACAAAGCTCATGATTGTGACATTGATTGACTGGGCGTGCTTGCCCCTTGCTCTCTTGATAACCGAGTTGGTTTTATTGCTTTGGGATTTTTGCAATGTTTTGAATGTTTTTGATGAAGATTGGTTTTCTCTTGCTTTTTGATCTTTTTAGGATTTTTGATGAGTTCTCTGATTTTTAGGATTTTTGGATATTTGGAATTGCCCCCTAGTCTGGTGGGCCAGTATTGACCATGGGTAAGTGCTTGGTGCTTAGAGGGCATTGTGCTTCTAGATATTGCTTGGAATAGTTAGTCTTGCATTTTGAAGTGTGCTCAAGCTTTTGAAGCTCAGTGATGGTGAAGCTGTATTTGAACACTTGGCGCCTGTTTGCCAAGTTTTCACCAAGGTACCTACTCAATAGCGCCTGATTGCCAAGTTTTCACTGAGAGAGCGGTTTTGTTTTCTCTTTACTTTTTTGCTTTTTTGTTTTTTTTTTATTGTCGCCAAGGCGCCTGATTGCCAGGTTTTCACCAAGGTAACTTTTGTATTTTTTGATTTTTTGATTTTTTTGGTATTTCCTGGGTATGTAGATAAATGCCTTAACCATAGAGACCTCTAAGGGTAGAACCTCTTCAGGTGCATGTTGTTGATGTAGCCGGGGATCTTCTCTCCTTCTGGTATTGCTAGTATGAATGCCCCACTCTAAGTAGAGCTGATAATAACAAATGGTCCTAGCCAGTTAGGCTCAAACTTTTTGGGTTTGACTCGCTCTGCTTGATTCTTCTAATTTTCCATGAGGACAAGGTCTCCTACTTCAAATGTTCATGGCTTCACCTTCCTGTGATAGTTCCTTCTAAGGAAATTCTGATAGCCTTGTAAGTGGTCGAAGGCATGTTGCCTTCTTTCATCTAGTAACTCTAGTTCACTGAGCCATGCCACTCTATAGTCTTCATCTGAAACTAGGTTCTTCAATGATATCCTCAGGGATGGGATTTCTACTTTGAGGGGTAATACCGCCTCTGATCCATAGACTAGGGAGAAAGGAGTTGCTCATGTAGGTGTTCTCACACTAGTTCTATATGCCCATAATGCGGGACTAAGCTATAAATGTCAGTCTCGCCCTAATTCGTTTACTGTTTTCTTCATAATCTTCAAGATTGTTTTGTTGGTAGCTTCAGCTTGGCCATTCCCTTGAGGGTAGTAAAACGAGGAGAACCCTTGTTTGATGTGGAACTGTTCACATAGGTCTTCTACATCCTTGTTCTGGAAAGGTGTACCATGATATGTCAGGATTGTTTGGGGGATCCCATATTGACAGATGATGTGGTTAAGTATGAACATCGCTATTTGCTTTCCAGTGATGTAAGTGAGGGGAATTGCTTCCACCCACTTGGTGAAGTATTCCATTGCTGCTATGATGTACTTGTATTTGTTTGCTGAAGAAGGTGTGATTTTGCCTACCAGGTCAAATCCCCACATTGAAAATGGTAACGGTGATGTAATGGGATTTAGTTCCTGGGCTGGTGCATGGATGAGGTCTCCATAAACTTGACACTATCTACACCTTTGAACATGCTTGTGTACATCTGTCTCTATTGTGGGCCAATAGTATCCCATGTAGATTATTTTTAAGCTAAGTTTTTTCCACCTCTGTGGGTTCCACATATTCCTTCATGTACCTCTTACAAAGCTTTTTGGGACTCCATGGAAGTGAGACATCGTAGTAATGTTCCATCTAGACTTCATTTGTATAGAGTAGTTGAGAGAATGGTATACCTAGAGGCTTGGTGGATGAGGGCTTTTCACTGGTTCCTAGACAAGTTTGGGGGTAAGATGTTGTTTTGGAGATAGGTATAGACATCTTGGTACCATGGGGATTCAGGACCAAGAAGGACACACGTTGATTCTGTGATAGATGCCTGATGTGATGGTACCAAGAGTTGCTCCACTAGAAACTGGAATTTGGTATCGTTACTTGGCATATCAATCAGTGATGCTATGGTATCCATCGCATCTGCCACTTTGTTCTATGCTCTTGGGACTTGCTTGAAGAGAATGTAATGAAACTTGGTGTGTAGTCATTCCATTTGTGTTCTATATGGTATGAGCTTGTCATCTTTGGTCATATAATCATTGTTGACCTGACTGATGACCAACTGTGAATTGCAAAAGACTTTAAGGTTCTTGATTCTCCATTGTATGGCTATCTTTAGACCGATGACCAATGCTTCATATTCTGCTATGTTGTTGGTGCATTGGAAGTTAAGTCTGAAAGACTTTGGAATTGTATCATGATCTGGAGTGATAAGAACTATCCCTGCCCCCGCACCATGGTTTGTACACGATCCATCAAAATAAAGTTTCCATACCTCGATCGCCGGTTGTAGTGTCATGATAGATCCATCAGGAAAGTCAGAGATAATAGGCTGGTGGTCTTGAATTGGTGCCTCTACTAGTTGATCTGCTATCACTTGTCCTTTGATAGCCTTTTTGTCTACGTACTCAATGTCAAACTCGCTTAAGATCATTACCCACTTTTCCAGTCTTCCCGTGAGCGTTGCTTTGCTTAATAGGTACTTGAGAGAATCAATATCTGTGACCAATTTTTTTTGGTGACTCAACATGTAGTGTCTAAGCTTCTGGGAAGTGAAAACAACTGCCAGGCATGACTTCTCAATGGGTGTATAGTTTAGCTCATATCCAACCAAATTCCTTCTTAGATAGTAAACGACCCTCTCTTTTCCTGCATCATCATGTTGTGCCAAGAGTACACCTAACACTGATTCTGTCACTTAGATATATAGAAGCAATGGTCTACCTTGTATTGGTGGTACCAATATAGGATACTTAAGAAGGTAGTCTTTGAATAACTGAAATTCTTGTTCGCGTTGCTCTGTCCATATGAACTTGATGTCTTTATGCAATAGGTGTTGGAATGGGTGGCACTTGTCTACCAGTTGAGCTATGAAGCGTCTGATCGATTGGAGCCTTCCTTGTAACCCTCTTAGTTGTCTCAGGTTCCCTGGTGGAGGCATGTCCAATATTGCTTTGACCTTTGCTGGATCCACTTTGATTCCTCTGTGTGATACTATGAATACTAGTAATTTTCCTGCTGTGACACCGAATGTGCACTTCTTTGGATTTAGTCTAACTTTGAATTCCTGTATTCTATCAAAGATGGGTCCCAAAACCTATAGATGATCCTTTTGAAGTATTGATTTAGCTAGTATGTCATCCACATAGTCTTCCATTGTCTTGTGGATGAGATCATGAAATATAGTTGTTATTGCCCTTTGATATGTCGCTCTGACATTCTTTAGACCAAAAGGCATTACATTCCAACAATATGTTACCCAAGGACATGTGAAAGTTGTTTTGTGTTGGTCATCTGGCGTGATCCTTATTGATTGTAACCTAAAAAGCCATCCATGAGTGATAACATTTGATGTCCAGCATTTAGGTCTACTATCATGTCAATGTTTGGTAAAGGAAAGTCATCCTTGGGACATGCTATGTTGAGATCGTGGAAGTTTGTGAAAATTTGTATCTGACCACTGTGCTTCGTAACTGGTACCAGATTAGATATCCAATCCGCATATGGTATAGGTCTGATAAATTTAGCATCCAGGAGCTTTTTCAGTTCTGCCTTGATTAACAATGCAACATGAGGATGCATCTTTCTTAGCTTCTGTTTGACAGGTTTGGCATTTTGTAGCAATGGGAGATGATGTAGCACTAGTTCTGGATCTAATCCCGGCATGTCCGAGTAGGACCATGTGAAATTGATCATTCTTGCCTTGAAGAAATTGATGAACTATTCTCTCTCCTCAGGAGTGAGTGATTTTGTTAAGTAAATGTTCCTTGGGTTCTTGTCATCCCCCAAGTTAACTTCCTCTGTTTCTTCTGCTAGCAAGGCCAATTTCTCTTCTGTTAAGGGGAGGAGTTCCTTCTTTCCATCTTCTAGTGCCTCAGTGAGGTTTTTGCCAGAAGATACATCTTCTTTTAACTTTTTATTCTTTTGTTCTTTTTTCTTTTGTGGAATGGAAAGAGGAGCTTCCTCCCTGAAATATGTTGCTTTGTCTAGGTTAATGGAGAATCCTTCCTTGTGATCTCCTGACAGAATGTGTTCCCTTAGTTCCATGAAATGATCTATCACCTCATCGTTCTCGAAGACATCTAGATCAGGTGGCCCTTGTTGATCCCACTCTATAAGCTCAGGGTGTACAAGACAGACACTTTCACTACTGTCTGGCTTTGGTTGACTGAATGGGACTGCTGATATGGTGCCTACAAAATTGGATTGTGATGTGGATGCACCACTTGAGGTTTGATAAGTGACATGTTTGTCTATACAGGGTTGTTCAATGATGGTCAATTGGTTAAACAGGTCTGCTAGATTTATGATAATGTCGGCCTGAGGGGAAAAATATGGGATTGACGGTTCAGATTCATGGAGGGATCTCCACTCATACTCATGGGAGCCAGTCTCAAAGAAATGTTCGTCTGATGTCTCACTTCCTTGGTTATCATCGATTTCTATGTGAAGGTTTATTTGGGATTGTGTGGTTCCCTCTTCGGCGGGCAACAACTATGCTAATATGTGGCTTATTAGGACATGCTTTGTGTTGTGCACCCGGCTCATCTCTGTTATTTGCTCTTGATTGACTTGAATGTCTTGGGTCATAGGACTAGTGCTTTATTGTCCATAGCCCAAACCTCTTATGTTTCTCTGGGTTGGTGGGAGAGGCAATTCATACATGCCTTGTTGTCTTGCCCCAAGCCTAGTTGTACCATTGTACCCAAATCTTTGTATCATTGTGTAACCGTTACCACAGTTTGACAAAGGTAAAGGAGGCTAGATTGTCTCAGGGGAATCTTGGTATAACCAGGTATTGATGTCTTGTTCAAAAGGATTTTCTTCCGCTATGTCTCCCCACCGGACAAATGTTATGGGTGGACATCTGAATAGAACAGGCCACAAAGTTTCTATTGCAATAATAGGTTGTGGCATGCTGTGAGTTCTTGGGCTTTGAGGCACGTGTGTGATGGTAAAAGCCTCTCCATATTTGTATTCATCACAACCCTTATCTGTGATGGATATCTTGCCTACTTTCTGTGTGATATCTTTAAGATTTGAATCTGAAGGGGATGAGATGCTTGCATCTTGTTTAATGACTATCTTTCATGCTGCTCGTGTGTCATCCTTGGGATTCAAATATGAAGAGGATAGGATGCTTGCATCTTGGTTCGATGGTACCTGGTTATCCATACTGATTTGGACTACATTACAATATTGGAAGGGATTGGGATCTCCCTCTATGATGATCTCCTCTCCCTGGTGTGGGAACTTGATGCATTGATGGTATGTCGAAGGTACAACTTGCATTTCGTGTATCCAAGGTCTCCCTAGTAACATGTTGTATCGCAACTCAAGGTCTAAGATTTGGAAGGGTTTGTTTTTGACCACAGGACCAATGCGAACAGGTAGGATGATAATACCCTTAGAGGACCTTTCCTCTTCATCATAGGCTCTGATATTTATCCTCCTTGTGACATCAATGCTTGATTCTGAATAGCCCAGTTGCTTGATTAACTTTAGAGTACAAATGTTTAACCCCGCTCCACCATCAACAAGGACCCTATGAACAACACTTTTGTGGATCTGGACAAGTAAGTGTAGTGAATGTGGCATGTTTTTTAGCTACTATATGGTTGACCATCATTTGGAAGCTCTCAGGTGTTATGTCCCTTGGGACCACTGCATTCTGAAGTGCTTGGTCAAGTGCTAGTTTATGCTGCGGAGATAGGTGCAATAGGTAAAGCATGGAGATCTGGGTAGGTGTGTGCTTTATTTGGTCCACTATGCTTGTTTGTGGACCCAAGTTTGCTATAGGATTGGCTGATGTAGTAGCTGAGGATGGTACTCCTTGCAAGACGACTCTAGCACGACGCATTGTTACCTTGGTCTCTGATAATGATTGTAGCCACATGGATATCTGAAGGATTGAGGCAATTGATGGCATTATCACTGTTGGCATATGTATAGTTAACTTATTTTGTTTGTCCACTAGACCTGGAGGATTTTCCCTTGTTGTGATCACGAAAGGTGTCATTGAAAATGGTGTGATTAGTTGTGCCTTTGGTTTGAGTATTCGTCACATCGATGATCCCTGTGTCAATCAGATCTTGGATAACATGTTTCAATCGGTAGCAGTTGGCCATTTTGTGCCCTTTCACCCGATGAAACTTGCGAAAATCTTTGTCATTAAACTACCTTGGTTTGTTTTCATCTTGTTCAAAGTCCCTAATTTCTGGGAGAGTGATAGTGTTTGATTGTATCAACTTGCGTAAAGCTGATTCTATCGGCTCTCCTAATGGTGTGAAATCTCATTGCTGGAATTGAAACCATGGTTTGCATTGATTTTGTTGTTGACTCTTTGACACAACAACCGCTTGTACAGGGGGAGGTTGGTTTTGGGTGTATTCTTGTTGAGTAGGCCCTGTGGGTTTTTGGTTTTCCATAGGTGCGCCTTGCAATGACACCTTGGGTTGTGTGTAGTTGATTGTCTTCACATCAATGACACCATCGGTAGTGACATTTTTGTTTTTGTTCCACCACTTAGCTTTTTCTGTTGCATTCTTATTTGTATTTTTTTGTGTGGGATCAGAAAGGATTCCTCGTTTGACTAAGTTCTGCTCACAACGAACTCCTCTTTCGATGAGTTGTGTGAAGTTCGGAGCTAACTGTAACTCTGTTGTGAATGACATGTCTGGGATTAGATTGTCAACAAACATGACTATTAATCTTGTTTGGGCACATCATATGTTATACGGTTTACCGTATTCCTCCATCTCTATAAGAATTTCACAAAAGACTCTCCATCTTTCTGTTTGATATCGCAAAGGTCCTTGATGCTGACCGTGCGCTCGATGTTATGGTGGAAGTGAGCTATGAACTTTTCAGCCAATTCTCCCCAAGACTGAATGTCGTGAGGTAGATGTGAGAACCATTCCATTGCTGGTTTGGCCAAGCTTTGTGGGAACAGTTGCATTAGGTATGTGTCATCATGAGCAACTTCGACCCAACTAGCAAAAAACTCTCAGATATGCTCAATAGGGTTGGTACTACCCCTGTATTTGTCAAATTTCGATACCGAGAAGTGGTTTGGGAATGGAGACATGTGAAGAGAATGGTCAAAGGGGTATGGGTATAAATCCTCTATGGTATAGGATTCAGTTTGCCCCTGATTTTGCATATCCACCATTTGGGTTTGAAGGGTTTGCATTTGTTGCATTACCATGTTCGTTTGATATTGAGGTTGGTGTGTGTGGACATTCCTTTGTGTCGTGGTGGGTATGAGGCTGCACCTTTGTGTCCCTTGAGTAGGAACATAGGATTTCATCCTAGGGACTTGATATTGATTCCCCACCAAGTGGTTTGTAACTGGAGGGACATGAGTAGTCCATGGTGGGTTTTGATGTGTTTGCTATTGTGATTAAAACTGGGTTTGATAGTGCTGGAGTAGATATTGCTACTGCTAAGGTTGGGTTTGAAACTGAGGTTGCTATTGCTGAGGTTGGATTTGAGGCAACTGAAGCTGGGGTTGTTGTCACTAAGGTTGGATTTGAGGCAACTAAAGCTGGGGTTGTTGTTGCGGAGGTTGGAATTGAGGCAACTGAAGCTGGGGTTGTTGTTACGGGGGTTGGTTTTGAGGCAACTGAAGCTGGGGTTTCGGGTTTCTATTGCAGAGGTTGGGGTTGAGGAAACTAAAGCTGGGGTTGCTATTGCAGAGGTTGGATTGGTGTCAGCATGGGCAAAGATGTAGCCTTGGGCGGGCCTTAACTGTAAGTCATTCCTGTCGAGATGGATCCCTACGGGCATGATGTTTTGATCCCAAGACTAGTTTGACTTGATTGTAGTAGTGGTATGGTTTTAGAATAGGTGGTGTTTGGTGGGATGGAAGGCATAGCATGAGAGATTGATTGTCCTGGCCATGAGACCAAAGGTAGAAGCATGCTAGTGACCATAGGTGCACTTTGTTGCGAGCTTGTCATGCTTTGAGTAGAAGATGTGCTAGCCTGGGTTGGGTCATTGGTTTGATTGGATACAATCTGTGTTGATGTGGGTAAAAGCAATGGTGAAAAGATCTATGACACAACAGGTAGTGTCAGAGGAGTGTGAGTAGTGTTTTGACCTGCGAGAGGGTTTTCGGGCCATATAGTTGATACACTGAATTCAACGGATAGTTTGACTCCCTTCTTTATTAACATGGCCAAGTAACATTCAGGGTTCCTCTCTACAATAGCGTCAACTACTTTCGTGGAGTAAGCATCTTGTTCCACATCTTCAAGTTCTTCTTATGTGATATCTTGGAAAAAAGTTGCCCCACAGGGTTGTTCAATGAATAGAGCAGAATTGGTGTTCATGAAGGGATCGTTCTCTTGCTCTATTTCTCAAGAGGGGAAATGGTTGATATATGACTCATCAGGTTGAGTTCTAGCCTTAGACCTTGTGTAAGGTCCTCCATGAGGTGTTTGAGACATAGTGTTGTCTAGGTTTTGTAACTAAAACAAGTGATATAAAGCAAACAATGAAGAAGATCCTTTCTGAGGAAAGTCCGAGTTATGTTTTGGACAAGGGTAATTCTAAGGACAGATTTTGATATAACTTGATCTCAAAGTGGTGATGATAAAAGATAATATTTGCTGACCTTTTCCTTGGACAAATTCAATTTGATAAAGATGATGATGTTTGATATGATGAGATCAAGGTATTTCGAGTCTGAGCTTTTCAACTAACAATGTTTTCAACAATAGTCGTGCTTTACAGAGAAAGGGTAATCTTTAATGTTTAGAGATTCACACAATGTTCTTTGCATTTTCCTAGGATAGACACTAGTTTTGGACACCAAATGAAGAATTATTTCAAAGTTTTTAGGCCAAAATAGGAATATAGTATATCTGGTCAATTGCGGTACAATTTCACAGATTGTGGTAGTTTATCACCGATTGTGGTAATTAACATGACGATTGCAGCAATAAACAAGTCTAATGTAGAAAACTTCCTTCAATAGAGGCACAATGTAGGCAATTGCGGTAAATGAGGAAGAGTCTAAAAAAGACTAGAGGATAAGTATCACTGCTTGATATTTTTGAATTTTTTGGAACAATGCTTCTAATTTGCAAGATAGTTGACGTTGACAACCCTAGACTTTAACACGTTTGACTCGTTTTGACAATTTGGATATTTTGTTTTGCATTTTCAGAAACTAATCAAAGGAACAAGCAAAATAGACACTGTGTTTTGAGAAATGAAGACTGAAATTGTGTATGTTCTACAACTTTTTTCAAGTTACAAGGTTATCACGAGGTCTCAACAATGAACAGTCAGATTAATCTAGGTCAATGGCTTCATAATACAATGTTATAGGCCCAATGCTTGAATATTCATTAGCTCACACAACAATTGTCATGCTACTAGGACACGAAGGTCCACGACGTAGGTGCCCGTGTTTTTGCCGTTTCCAGGTATTGTTGTCGTGGAGTGAAGATCTCTTTCACTACACAAATACCGTGGGACACATATGTTGAGAATCTTGGGGGAAATTCTACAACTGCTTGCACTATAATAAGGTATCTATTCAGAGGTAAAACAGGTTGGCCTCTATTTAATCAAGGTTGTAGTAAGGGTCTGTGGTGTCTCTCCAATAAGTTTGTACGTGCGTGAATCACTTAAGAGCCTAGTTGATCACGCTGGCTCCTTAGGGATATTCACCCGATCTAGACTATCGTCAACACGCCTTGCCCGAGCTTGGCTAGATCAGATAGAACTTTGGTTCGCACCTTGTTTATATACCGATCGGAAGGATTACCAATTTAAGGTCATCCTCTGAGGAAGAAATGCATTCCCCGGATAGGCCTTTCTAAAAAAGTGTAAAGGTTTGTAATCTAACAGTTTGTGCCAGTGCACCCAAAACTCAAGACACAAGGTAAATCGATTAAGCTCCAAAGTTTGAAATGTGAACTAAGCTACACCACCATACAAGCACCAATGTTCAATTTTAAGCCCAAAAGTAAGTGTTGATTGCTTTGTTCAATTTTATTGCACCAAATTGAGATATTCTTTGCCTTTGTTCAGTTTTAATCCTCACGCCAATTTTAAACCCAAATCCAAAATATGAGGTGTGATATGTTTGCAAGCACTATTCTTTTTGAACCCAAATCGACAAATGAATTCCTTTTAGTTTGCTTTATTTAAACAGGTTAGTACCAAAAAGGATTATTTGTAAAATGAGAATATATGTAACTTTGAAATAACAAATGATGCTTACCAAAACTTACCCTTCTCTATCCTCTGTGATTTGACCCAATCCTGCACAGAAACTGAAAAAATGTTAATTTAGAAATAGCTTGGCAGAAGATTTTGATCAGATATTGTAATATTGTTGTGATTGCGGCAAACTTCTAGCGACTACAGTCAACTTCTGTCAACTGCGGTAAAGCACTGTCAACTGCGGTAAAATGCAATCAATTTCGGCATGGATCGGGCAACTGCGGCAAAATTATTTCAATTGTGGCACATATCTTACAATTGTGGCAAAGTACCCAAAGAATGAAGATAGAAAAATACTGCGAAAGCCTACAATCAATTGTGGTATTAAACCAGTCGATTGCGGCACAGTTTTGACGATTGTGGCAAAATACCAGCAATTGCAAAATAACACAAGCATCGAAGAAAAGTTTGATTTTTAAATTTACAACCATATGGTCGTGGTTGATCAATTATGTTCTTGTGTCATCATGTTGTGCCAAGAGTACACCTAACACTGATTCTGTCACTTAGATATATAGAAGCAATGGTCTACCTTGTACTAGTGGTACCAATATAGGAGACTTAAGAAGGTAGTCTTTGAATATATGAAATGCCTGTTTGCATTGCTCTGTCCATATGAACTTGATGTCTTTATGCAATAGGTGTTGGAATGGGTGGCACTTGTCTGCCAGTTGAGCTATGAAGTGTATGATCGATTGGAGCCTTCCTTGTAACCCTCTTAGTTGTCTCAGGTTCGATGGTGGAGGCATGTCCAATATTGCTTTGACCTTTGCTGGATCCACTTCGATTCCTCTATGTGATACTATGAGCCCTAATAATTTTCCCGCTGTGACACCGAAAGCACACTTTTTTGGATTTAGTCAGACTTTGAATTCCTGCATTCTGTCAAAGATGGGTCCCAAAACCTGTAGATGATCCTTTCAAAGTATTGATTTAGCTAGTATGTCATCCATATAGTCTTCCATTGTCTTGTGGATGAAATCATGAAATATAGTTGTCATTGCCCTTTGATATGTCACTCTAGCATTCTTTAGACCAAAAGGCATTACATTCCAACAATATGTTCCCCAAGGACATGTGAAAGTTGTTTTGTGTTGGTCCTCTGGCGCATTCCTTTTTGATTGTAACCTGAAAAGCCATCCATGAGTGATAGCATTTGATGTCTAGCAGTTAGGTCTACTATCATGTCAATGTTTGGTAAAGGAAAGTCTTCCTTCGGACATGCTATGTTGAGATCCCGGAAGTCTGTGCAAATTCTTATCTGACCACTGTGCTTTGTAACTGGTACCAGATTAGATATCCAATCCGCATATGGTATAGGTCTGATGAATTTAGCGTCCAGGAGCTTTTTCAATTTTGCCTTGACTAACAATGCAACGTGAGGATGCATCTTTCTTAGCTTTTGTTTGACAGGTTTGGCATTTTGTAGCAATGGGAGATGATGTAGCACTAGTTCTAGATCTAATCCTAGCATATTCGAGTAGGACCATGCAAAATTGATCATTCTTGCCTTGAAGAAACTAATGAACTATTCTCTCTCCTCAAGAGTGAGTGATTTTGCTAAGTAAATGTTCCTTGGGTTCTTGTCATCCCCCAAGTTAACTTCCTTTGTTTCTTCTGCTAGCAAGGCCGATTTCTCTTTTGTTAAGGGGAGGAGTTCCTTCTTTCCATCTTCTATCACCTCAACGAGGTTTTCGCCAAAAGATACTTCTTCTTTTAGCTTTTTAATCTTTTGTTCTTTTTTCTTTTGTGAACTAGAAAGAGGAGCTTCCTCCTTGAAATATGTTGCTCTGTTTAATGGAGAATCCTGCCTTGTGATCTCCTGATGGAATGCCTTCCCTTAGTCCCATGAAATGAGATATCACCTCATCATTCTCAAAGACATCTAGATCAGGTGGCCCTTGTTGATCCCACTCTATAAGCTTAGGGTGTACAAGACAAACACTTTCACTACTGTTTGGCTTTGGTTGACTGAATGGGACTGCTGATATGGTGCCTAAAAAATTAGACTGTGATGTGGACGCACCACTTGAGGTTTGATAAATGACATGTTTGTTTATATAGGGTTGTTCGGTGATGGTCAGTTGGTCAAACAGTCTACTAGATTTATGCTAATGTTGGCTCGAGGGGAAAAATATGGGATTGACAGTTCAGAGTCATGGAGGGATCTCCACTCCTACTCATGGGAGTCAGTCTCAATGGAATGTTCGTCCGATGTCTCACTTCCTTGGTTAACGTCGATTGCTAAGTGTAGGTTTATTTAAGATTGTGTGGTTCCCTCTTCGGTGGGCAACAACTGCGCTAATATGTTGCTTATTAGGACATGCTCTGTGTTGTGCCCCCGGTGCATCTCTACTATTTTCTCGTGATTGACTTGAATGTCTTGGATCACAGGACTAGTGCTTTTTTGTCCATATCCCAAACCTCTTGTGTTTCTCTGGGTTGGTGGGAGAGGCAATTCATATATGCCTTGTTGTCTTGCCCCCAACCTAGTTGTACCATCGTACCCAAATCTTTGTATCATTGTGTAACCGTTACCATAGTTCGACAAAGGTAATGGAGGCTGGATTGTCTCAGGGGAATCTTGGTATAACCAGGTATTGATGTCTTGTTCAAAAGGATTTTCTTCCGCTATGTCTCCCCACCGGACAAAAGTTGTGGGTGGACATCTGAATAGAACAGGCTGCAGAGTTTCTGTTAAGAGTAAGATCTAGAATTTGTGTATTTTTTTGTAATTTTTTGATGAGTATTTTTTTTCTGTGATTTTTTGAAGTGATTGCATCCTGAAAATTTGGTACCTATTCGTGCGCTGGGCATAACTTGCATCAAAATAATCAAAAATGAAAACTTAAAAAAAGAAAAAGTGTATAGAATCAAGTGCAGAACAATAATATGTAATTTATTTGTAATTTGATTAAGTATATCAAAAGTTATTAAAAAAATGGTAGACATATGTCTATGAGGACAATCAACACACTAGTAAAGAAAATTAAAGTTTACTATGCTAATGTTGTCCAAAAATAGAAAAAAATATATGGTTAGAAAGCTAAGAAGACGTATGAGATTATGGTGAAAACTATAAAGATGCCGAGTTGACAAATTGCAAACCTGATGAAGATAAAGTCGAGAATTGATCTTACAAGATGAAAAAATGTCTAAAAGAACAAAAAAGGAGGGAAAATGAGCCTCCAAGCCTTTGGGTCATTTTCCAAAGCTCTTCCCAAGACATAACTCAATCGGGTTATGAAAAGCAAAAAGAACTTCAAAACCTGATCGGGTTTTGAAGAAGTAAAACTTATGCATTTTATTCTCCATAACCTGATCGGGTTTTGAAGAAACTAAAATAGGCTTTGCTCTGGAAGCCATAACTTCCACATATGGAGTTTGATTGATTCCGTTCAAAAAGCACAGGAAAGATATTGAGACCATCTAACACATTATTAACCTATGATAATATTTAGGCATAAACATTTTTTCTTCCATCCATTTGAATCAAGTAAGGTATAAAATAGGAACTCATTATTACCCATACATGCAACTTATAGGAAAATTAGTATGCTCTCTCTCTCTCTCTATCTCTCTATCTCATATTATCTCCCACTCCCAATATGAGAGAGAGAGAGAGAGTTTGGGAGTAGGAGATAATATGAGAGAGAGAGAGAGAGCATACTGATTCATATACATTGCATGTATGGACAATAATGAGTACCTATTTTATACCTTACTTGATTCAAATAAATGGTAGAAAAAATGTTGATGTCTAAAGATGATCATAGGTTAATAATGTGTTATATCATCTCAAGATATTTCGTACGCTTTTTGAACGGAGTCAATCAGACTCTGTTTGTGGAAGTTATGGCTTCCAGAACAAAGCCTATTTTAGTTTCTTCAAAACCCGATCAGGTTATGGAGAATGAAATGCATAAGTTTTACCTCTCTCTCTCTCTCTCATATTATCTCCCACCCCAATATTAGAGAGAGAGAATTTGGGAGTGGCATATTATCTCCCACTCCCAATATGAGAGAGAGAGAGAGAGAGTTTGGTAGTGGGAGATAATATGAGAGAGAGAGCATACTAATTTTCCTATACATTGCATGTATGGACAATAATGAGTACCTATTTTATACCTTACTTAATTCAAATGGAAGGTAGAAAAAATGTTGATGCCTAAATATGATCATAGGTTAATAATGTGTTAGATCGTCTCAAGATCTTTCCTACGCTTTTTTAATGGAGTCAATCGGACTTCGTATGTGGAATTTATGGCTTCCATAGAAAAGCCTATTTTAGTTTCTTCAAAACCCGATCGGGTTATGGAGAATAAAATGCCTAAGTTTTACTTCTCTCTCTCATATTATCTCCCACTCCCAATATGAGAGAGAGAGAATATGAGAGAGAGAGAATATGAGAGAGAGAGAGACATCATACTGATTTTCCTATATGTTGGATGTATGGACAATAATGAGTACCTATTTCATACCTTACTTGATTCAAATGGATGGTAGAAAAAATGATGATTCCTAAAGATGATCATAGGTTAATAATGTGTCAGATCATCTCAAGATATTTCCTACATTTTTTCAACGGAGTCAATCGGACTCTGTATGTGGAAGTTTTGGCTTCCAGAGAAAAGCCTATTTTAGTTTCTTCAAAACCCGATTGGGCTATGGAGAATAAAATTCATAAGTTTTACTTCTTCAAAACCCGATCGGGTTTTGAGACAGATTGTGTATTTTAATAATATTTTCCTAGCTTGGTTACCAAGCCGAGAACAATTTCAAATTTTCAATAACCTGATCAGGTTATATGAAATTTGAATTTTTTTAAAAGATGTGTCCACTTTTTTGGTCCACAACTTGGTGCACATACCCAACACCATAACAACATAATTTGTTATTCAGGAAAACCCGGTTAAGGGAAAAACCCTGGTGAGGATGATACCCACAAATATCTTACTACTGCTGTAATAAGTGCCCTGTTAAAGGCATATGTAAAAAGAGGGCAATGCACTTGCATTCATGCTTACAACCTAGAGCACACTGCTCAATTACACAACCCAAAACTTCAAGGCTTACAACCAATTACATAATAAAAAATGGACATACAGTCCTATATCGAACTGATTGGTAGCATCAAGAATGCCTATACAGTTCTGATAAAGTACTGTACTTGATCTATGTTTATTGTATTCACATCATTGTCTTCTTCTAGTCACAATCATAATCACTCTTTCCATCGTAATCAAAACTCGATCTTAAATAAAAGATCATACTTTTTAAACTCAAACTCTGTCAACCCAAATAAGAACAATGAAATGTGTAGAAGTCTTCATGCCAAAAAAATTTAAAATACCAAATTAAATCTTGCTAACCAAAACACTTATCCTCTCATGTTGACTCTATCATAAATAATTACCAAACCGATAACCAAAAATGATTTGTCAAGTGTACCAACTCGATTTCCCCAAACTATCATGTTCTTTCCAAAAACTTTGTCAACCCGATATTCCTTAGTGAATATCTCATCCATGTGCTAACTTTAGGATTTGCAATGATCTGATTAGACATAATAGTATGTCTACATTCATGTCTTGTGATCACATACACTAACTCTCAAAAACATTTCTGAACCATACAAATCTGTCCATCTGGTCTATATCCTATTCTTGTACTTAGATGAATGTACTCATCAAATCCTCCTGTAAACTATCTTGTCTGCTATATGGACAAGAGTAATGATAGTAGTTTCCATCAATGACAACATATCATGCATCATATAGTGACTCATTCCAACACTTTCTTCATAATGTTGTGGAAGTATGTCAAGTCTCTCATCCTTAGATGCCTCGATGAGGTTTTCATCTTCATATTTATCTTTTAGTTTTACTTTTTTTGTGATCTAGTATTGTCACATGGTGGTTTTCATCACTAGATCTTTGATTTTTCTTTTTAATTTTTTGACTAAGAGACTTGACATCTCCCATTTTTTATGCTTCTTGATAAATTTCTCTGGTGGAAGATGGTTCAAATGTGTTAAGGTACAAGGCAATGGAATAATCATTTTGAAAGGTGTCCACTTCTCCTGGTTCAGTTAGTTCCCAATTAATGAATTCTGGATGTAGTAAAGGTAAAGGATCATTGGCTGGGTTTAGGTCTATTGTAGTTAAGCTTCGGGTGGTATTATGGTCTACCTCATACATTGTATTGTTAAGGCCAATAGCATGAGCTTCATCAAGATGGTCCATAGAGATTGGATCTTGTTCTTCCTCATGTGAGTATTCTTCTATGTTATCTAGTAGTGAATACCCCCGAACTTTGTCCTTCTAGGATGCACCTTTGACAATTATTGCACATTTTTGAGATTTTTACCATTTTAATTTACCTTAGCAATAGTTCCAGCTCCTTAGCATCCTCGGAAAGTTCCATAATCGTTGGTACAAAACACTCAATCCAACGTTAAGAAATCAACAATATCATAAAATTGAATGAAATTCATAAATGATAAGCATTTAAGTTGAATTTTAATCAAAATTTAGCTTGATACATGTTGATGATCCTAACATGTATATCAAAATCTTTTCCTTCTTCACTAAGTTTAATCATTTGGTTAGCACAATATACCTTCTGTGTATAAGTGTTTTTCTTCCTTGTATCCTTTTGAGAAGAAGGATCAAGGAGTATGTAAGTAATTTTCATGGATTTCCTCACCTTATCCATCAACAATTCATCACGAACTAAAATTAGCTTTCTATTTTAAATTCTATTCTTCAGATTTAAAAGTGACATTACAGAGCTTAAAAGCGATATAATTTATATCAAAAGTGACCAAATTTTAGGCAGAAGTGACATAATTCTTTGCAAAGGTGACAAGACTCTTTGGAAAGGTGACAAAATTTAAAGGTAGAAGCAATAAAATTATTCGCAAAGGTGACAAAATTAAAGGTAGAAGCGACAAAATTCTTTGCAAAGGTGACTCCCTTCTAATTGAAACCGACAAGGTTTACTGTAAAGGAGACTTTCTTTGTTCTAGAGGCGATAAAATTTATGTAAAGGAAATGAACTTCAGTGCAAAAGCGATGTTAAATATGTCAAAGGAAAACCTCTGCATTTAGTGAGGAATGGAACCCAAGGTGGGCGTCATTTGTGTATGTAAATTGAATACTGCAAGCATTCATAGAATATTAATATGATCAATCAATTAAAAATCGAGATGTGCAAGTCGTTAAGCAATTGAATTTAAACAAATCATGAGCATTATATGTATGTCTAGTTCTAGGGACTTGAATTATTCTCTCAGCTGCAATTTTGATCCTCAAGTGACAATCTAGAAAAGGAGAATTCAATATGATGAAAGATGTTATGATAAATGATGTAAATTATATTCTAAATGATCAAAATCACTACATTATGATGACTATCAGACGAAAGATGACAAGCTAGTTCCTTACAAGAGAATGGTAGATGAATTCAAAAAGTATTTTGTTCATATCACATCTGCACATATCCCTCAAACAAAAAATATTACAATGGATGCAATGACGACCTTAGCTTCACTTTTACAACTTCCTGACCAAGCACAATATGAGTTCTTGGTAGAAGAATTGGTTAATCTCGCACATGATACCCCTGATTCCCAAGTAATTTGCCTACTTATGGGTCCCAATTCTTCTCAATATGGACAAATCTATTTTTATTTGAAAGACAATACCCTACCTCCTGACATATCTCAAAATTGAAAACAAAATTTCATACACCAAGCCTCTTGTTACACCTTGATCACTGACACCCTATATTGACAAGGCCTTGACAGAGCTTTAGTTATCTGTCTTGAGTGTGAGGAATCAGAAAATGCCTTAAAAGAGGCTCAGGAAGGTATTTTTGGTACACATTCAAGCAGTTTAACTCTTGCTAAGAAACTCTTACAAATTGGGTATTACTAGCCAAATATGGAGATCGATTCCTTTCAGGTTGTTAAATGGTTCCAAAAATGGCAAGTTCATGGGAACCTTATTGATGTACCTTCTTGGGAGCTACATCCTTTTACTACCCCATTACCATTCTACCAGTGGATATTTTATTTGATATGTATGATTTATCCTCCATAATCCAATGGACACAAGTTCATCCTCACAACATCAAATTGTTTTACTAAGTGGGTTGAGGTTGTACAACTTGTTACTGCTACCAAAAAGAAAATATCGATGTTCATCCTAAACTACGTCATATGCAGCTATGGTATTCCCTTTCCTATCATCACTGGCAATGGTAAAAAATTCAAGAATAAGGATGTAGATGAATTATGTGAGAAGGTCCACATCAAATAACACTTCTCTCCAATCTACTATCCTCATGGAAATGGTCAGGTAGAGGCATCAAATAAGAACATATTGAAAATCGTAAAGAAAATAGTCAATGAATCTTGTAGAGATTGACATAAACAACTCAATTTAGCATTATGGGACTATTGTACCAAAAGGAGCCACACCAGATGCTCTTCTATATGGAGCAGAGGGTTTTTTACCTAATGAGGTAGAAATACCTTCACTAAGAGTATCATTAAAAGGAATTATCACAGATGAGGAATACAAGAATTGGATTTATTAGATGAGTGTCACCAAAAATCTTTTGATCACCTTAAAGTATACCAAAAATGAATGTCAAAGAGCTATAACCCTAAGGTTAAACCTAGAAAGTTTAAAGTAGGTGATCTAGTGTTGAGGGAGAATCCTTATAATTAACAAGATAGAGATAAGGGGAAGTTCTAAGTAAACTGGCTAGGTCCCTTTGTCATCTCATCTACATTTGGGTTGGGTTCCTACAAACTATCAACATGTGAAGTTGACCTACTTCAAGAACCCATCAATAGCATTCACCTCAATAGATTCTATACATGAAAGATAAAGGTCATTGTATAGTAGTTTCCAAAATCCATAAAATCCATAAAAAGTAGAAAAAGATCCTCAAAAAATGATTATCCTTGTGAAAACCTGGAAAACAAGTGCCTTGATAATAACAAAAAAGAGGAAAAATAAATTTAAAAAAAAGGAAAAAAGAAAAAAGAGCAAGAAAAAAAAGCAAGTATGATAAAAATTGCAATAACAACAAATGGTGAAAACCTGACAAACAAGCACTATCAGGTTAGCCCCTTCATTTCTCAATACAGTTCATACATTCATTTTTCCATCATTATTGCACATAGACATAATAAACCCCGTATGCATATCAGAGCTTTGCAAGTGAACTCTCATCATGAATTGGAACTAGTGACCATACATCATCATAATGGTTGTGCTAAACTAGGGGCAAAATATTGAATCCAATTGTAATTCTTAGTCAAAATTGGACTTAAAACAGTAGTCAAACAAACATATTAGAAAATAAATGCAAAATAAAGATCAAGACCTGTGATATTTGAACATCAATATGAAAAACTAAAAATGTGGTTAACTTAAACATCAAACAATAAATGGATGAATTCTTCTGAATGGTGATTGGATTATAGTAGTAGGCATGTTCATTGGTTGTTTCTTGATTTTTTGTTATCATGTCTCTTTAGAAATTAATATATATATTCAAACTAGAGAAGCAATGATGGGGCATGATATCTTCTTGGTCTGTTATTTGTGAATTAATTCATAGTAAGGCAAAAATTTGTCTCAGGTTACGATCAACAAAGAATCATTAAGGACATTA
>MU227376.1:277074-295430 GCA_018584345.1 Thuja plicata | reverse complement strand
TTTTACAATTCATCATCGACACTTGAAATATTCAAAATTAAGATTTTTTTCACATTTGAAGTTAACTAATTATCATAGTCCCTCTAAAATAGGCTCTTGACAATTATGATGCAAGATATCAAGCCCTAATATTAAATCAAATTCTAATTGTCTATTTTTATGATAATTAAATATAAAATAAGATATTTGAATTTTGAAATAGGATAGGACACATCTTGTGTTTGGGGTTAAATTATAGGCTAAAAAATTATCCTAAAAAAGCCTATGGGAGTGGAAATTTAGGCAAGTGCTAAGAAAAGTTTGAAGCTGGACTCACAATTAAGGTGTAAAATTCATGATATTATATTTAACCACCACTTTAGCAGTCATATGATACTATGTGAATATGTAAGCCAAACTAGATTTTAAAAGTCACGATAAAGGATACTCATAAAGATGTCAAATGAAGTCTTTAGTGCAAGAATAATTGCAATACAATGTTACGAAACTTTTCATCCAAATCTTCTTTGTTATTAAAATCAACATATCAAGAATTCTTACAAAGAGCACAATGAGATTAGAAGGTAAATATATGTCTCCTCACTTCTTATTTCTTCTTTGTCTAAGAAGAAATGATTTATCATCTATACCAAATTGAATTATAAAAGAGGTGATGAAAAATAATTAGGTTATCATCAATAGCCATGATCCTCTCTAAACTGTTTTATTTTGAAAAGAAAATATTTTTCTTAGGTGCTCAACTAGCTCATATCATTCATGTAATATAATGAGAAAATATAGGTTGTTAATAATGTTTTGATTAGATAAAATGGGAGGGTGGTCAGACCTTTACAAAATTAACTACACATGTAGACAAAAGGGAGCAACTCATAAGAAGTGAGGTGACTTAGGCCAAAATACGAAACACCTTTTTTCTGAAGGAGATGCTTTTGAATAGACTCAATAATCTGTGACAATAAGGGTACCAAACCAACAAAGGATCACCTAATCAGAACATAGGGGTCTAGGAAAACCTCAAACCAACTTCTTGTAAAAGCTCCTAGCACTAAAGGAAAACAAATCCAAGGAGCCAGAATTTTGAAATACACCTCTAAACGTTCTATAGAAAGAACACTTATAAACTAAAGCGCATGTATTCAAAGCATGGAGCAACCCAAAGAAGATTGATAGATTTTTAATGGCTTCATATAATTGATTATAATTAAAAACACTATGAATAGTTATTTTTGTAGAAAGTGAAGAGGGAAGCAAAGAATCCAAGCACAAAAAAGAGGAAACCATTGCTAACACACTATTATAGACCACCCCAATAGGCCCCCTATTTGAAAAATAAAATTTGTCAATAAAAATTGTTACAATCAAAGCATTATGGACCACCTTAATAGGTCTACTATGAATAGTAACACTAAAGACCAAAATATTTTTGAAGACATCCTCCTACCTATTCCACACAATAGGAAAAATGGAATTTCAAGCCCAAGAAGAAAAACACCACAATAGTCAATGCATCCTAGCTAGGCCAATATAGAGAAGACCCACAAGCACTTCAATCCCAAACCCTAAAGCTAGCCCTTACCTTGCTAGTTCTATAACACCTTAGAAGGAGTCAAAATCACCTCAAAATGATAGGTACAGGAGGGGGAAAACCTAGAGAAGGAATAGATTAACAACCACCTCCTTATGAAGAAAATCTCCCTCCATATGAGATTACTTCCCTATAAAAGGATAATTTCATAAAGAGTAGCATCATTGGAAACCACAACTCTATCACCAAAAACTTCAGTAGAGACCACAAGAGCTAAAGTAAAAGTATGATTTGACCTTAGTCTCCATGAAGACTCCATCTAGACCACCATCACAAACCTCCACAACCACCAAGGTCTAGATGAGACACAAGCATAGAGAACCCGAAGAGAACCTAGAGAAGGCTCCACTAAGACAATGATGAAGACAAAATTTTTTTCCAATACCTAGCTATAGAAAAAATCCTTACCAGACAACGAGGATCACAACCACACAAAGACAAAGGAATAAATATCTAACATGGGATCCCATAGTAGAAGGAAACGAAAACCACCAATTTGACTCCAAGAAGAATTAAATCCCCCAAAAAGCTAAAAAGAGGCCACACAATAGAAACCTTCAATTTCGTCTATAGACGAAGAAAAAATAGGCACTCCATTGTCCCACAAGAAGGAAGAGAAACACATCTTAGGAAAATCCTTATCGACCAATCCAAACAACATAGAAAACTAACCTTGGTAAAACTTTGTTGAGGAAGGGAAAGCTCCAAGCCACACCAAACACCTACACACTTCTCACTACCCATCAAAGCTAACAACACACAAGGATCCATATTCACTGAAAGAAAGTAGAAGGAAAGAAAGTAGAAGGAAAGAAAGTATAAATGGTTTCAAAATAGAGGCAGGGACAAGAATGAAAGAGTTCTTAACTAGAAAATCAATCATCCTCGAAGAGGGAAGGATAGGGAAAGGATCCCTCAATGCATTGTAACTTAAACAAAACCAATTAAGATCTAAAAAAATTGTACGAAGAAAAAAACTTAGAAGGATCTATGCCCAAAGCTCTACAAACAACAAAAAACCCACAATGTTCACCATTGAAAACAAAGAAGGACAAAAAGAGTTTTGATTGACCACAAAAATAAGGCCCAATGATCCTCTAGGAAATCCAAGCCTCAATAGATATAACAACCTCCACATTTACATCCCGTGCAACCTCATTAGAAACCTTAACATTTCCATTTCTACACTTCTCCATTCTTTAGTTTATGTAGATTGTTAATGATGTTATGGAAGGGTATTTACATCATTTTTCTTTTGATAAGTAAAAGAAATTAGGAGCTTAAAAGAAATTATGAGACACCAACTTCCTTAAATTATGAGCTTAAATTTTTAAGCTGAAGTAGACTACAAAATTCATGGGACCACCAATTTCAAAATATCCCAAAATTGTAGCAAGCAACTCTAACTCTAAATTTTAGGAAGCCCCTTCCATTGAACCCCAACCTTATTCCTAAAACTAAATGTTTTCCTCCAATGTAACTTTATAATTTTCTGGTTTTAGATTTGTATCCCCAAAAATGCTTTATTTAAGTTTAAAATCTTACTACCTAATTTTTTTAATGTATTTAAAAACTGTATTTATTAACTAGCATAATCTTACATATAATCTATATAGAGTAGGTAGAATTTGACCTAATTTATTAAGATAAATAAATTAAGGGGGACAATGCCATTTATTTGAATATTGACTTTTTTTGAACTAGATTATAATAATATTTCAAAACAAAAAAAAAATATCTACACTTTAAATGGCTATTTGAGGATTGAATTTCTATATACATATATGGCTGAAGTACATAAGAATTTATTACGCTGTTTGCTTTACAATTTTATTTTTCTAAAAGGATGATAAAGATTTAAAACAGTGTTAGCAGGATATGGTCAAGAATACTCAATTCCCTCACTCTCACTCTTACTACAGTTGTCAACATATATTGCAACAACATGGAAAGCACTGGCCAAAAGTAGATGCCCACGTGGCAAAGCTCAGTGAGATTCCCTGTTGTTTGCTTCCTCATCATTCGTTAGAGCCTTCGATGATATGGCATGGGAGAAGCAGACAATAAGAAAATAAACAACGTGCGTGTATAAATACGCCTACCTTAGGCGTGGGCAGTTGGGGTAATATTAAAATGGGTGAAACCGAACGCTTGGGGCATATGCTCCGTTTTGCCCTGTCTCGATCGAAATCCAGGAGGTAATAAGTACAGGACATGGCTGGAATACATTTTTAAGAGACAAACAACTTTCGATTGCAATCAGTGGCTTGGAGAACAAGCAAAGGTAAAAGAAAACCCATTTTTCCGCAACGTATATTGATTCTTGTGGGGATTTATAGAACAGGATCTCCTAATTTACAACATCTTGTGTTCGAATCTCCGGGAGCCCTGATTTCAATCTCAGATCTGCCCATGGACAAATTTATGCACCGCCCCCCGCCTCACGCGCAACAGCAGCAAAAGAAACTGGCAGATTGTAGAAAACGAAAACCCTTTGTGGAAGACGACAGGCGAAGAAGCTCAACGTTCAAGAAGATGAGGCTCCACAACGATTCGCATCATCTTATAAATAATGACGATTCAAATTCCAGCTTTTCTCAAGGGCAGAGATGTGGCAGGGCAACCCGATCGCCATCGCCATCGCCGGGGTTCGATCCCCTCGCAGTTCCCTCCAAAGCACACAAAATCCCCCCTTCCAACTCGCCGCCCTCGCCGGCCAAAGCGGTTAACTGGCGGCTAGCCTGTTTTCTGGCGAGCGAATACCTCTCACACGGGATATCATGGTCGTCGCGGGATTCGAACAGGAGACCTCGGGAAAATGCTACTGCGGAGCCGAGGAAGAATCTCGTACGAGACGAAGCTGCCAGTGAAAGGGAAGCGCTTTACTCTTCTTTTACCACCAATTTCCTCTACTCAGATGATATTCACATTCCCGGCATTTTTAATCCTTCACAGATGGCCGCTTGGCTCGGATTGACATGATACCACTCTCCTCGGATTGATTTTTCTTTCTTACGTTTACGGAAGGGACGGATATGTAATTCCCTTTTATTTACGGCAGGATACAGGTTCGAATCTGGAAAGCTGCTATTATAAAGCTTGTCCCTTGGGTTTTTGTCCGTCATTTGAAGGGATTTTGAAGTTTATCTATTTAAGGCAGTAATTGTTGTTTCCTTTCATGCGTCAATCACGTGAACGAATTGTTTTCTCAAAAAACTAGTGGACCTACCTTATATGTGTTGAACCTACTTTTTATGTTTTATTAATCTCTAATAACATTATTATTAATCTTATGACTATTCATATATTCTCTTTATTTCATTTTCCCAAGTTATGGTCTTCGGAAGCTAATTCATATGACAAGCATTTTTGTCCTATGTAGAAAACAATAAAATTGGACGTTGGATCTTGGTGGTTTTAGGTTCAAGACAGGCAATCTTAGGTATAAAGGTTTTATTGTTCATCTTAAGGAATATTAATTTGTATATTATAAAGATAAATTTTAAAAATAATTGGATGGAGTTTGGAATTCAAATAAACAATAATGTGGCTTAATTGAATGTAATAATTAAGAAAAGAAACAATATTTTCGAAAAATAGTGAAGTATTGTATAAGAGCAGTGAGTCTCATGAGGGAAATATTATTTTATATAGGGTTGCTTCTAATCGAAGATGTCGAGTATGCTATTCTAGATCAAATTTGTTTCGTGTAAAAATGCCTCGAATCATTTTTATGATTATCGCGTCTTCTATTAATCAAAAATCCTTCAAATACTTTAAACTTTTAAATAAAATTTATAACGTCTAGCTGTAATCACCTAAAAATGGGCTAGTCTAACCAAGAAAACTAAACCAAGAAATTCAATTAAAATTTCCCTAAATCAAATCAATCACCTGATTGTGCTAGTGGATTTGATCAATTTACCTGCATAATTAGTAAAAATCAACTAATCACAATCAAGCTTCAATGGCTATCAAACATGATCAATCAATTAATTAATACTCTTAGCTCAATTAATTAAATTAAAAGAATTAAATCCCATGGCTAGAGTAATTAATTAAACAAATTAAATTAAATGTCCTATTTCCATCTCACCACTAGGGGACAAATGTAACTTAAATCCATCCATTCAAGGATCACTCACATGGATCAAGGGAGAGTCAATCTCAACCGTCCCTCACGGATGCATGTCCACCATCCAAATTGATCACAAACCTATAAAAGAGATTCACTCAAAGCTCATTTCATATAGATAGTGTTCATTCAATCTAAGTACACGCTGTTATTTTGCATCTAGAACTCATAATTCCTCCATCCTTAGAGCATTCATAGCTTAATCTTGCATAATTACATTGAATTTCATAGTTAATTATGATAATAGTTTCATATTTGCATTGTTCTTAGTTTAAATCTTTCATTCTAGAATTGAATTATCATTGATCTAGGTTAAATCTAAGAGCACTAGCTTAATTGGATCATACTCTTCTTAGATAGGAAGCAATATGCCTATTTCCTTTGATTTTGTGAGTTTTTCAATTGAATTTCATGCTACTAACCATTGAAGTAATGACATATTGATGTGTTTGTGCATGTGGGATTGTAGAACAGATTCACACTCACACATTTTGGCAGCCACCATGGGGCTCTTGCCCTAACATTTCACACATTTTCTTACTTTTCTCCGTACTCGCAGACCTTCATTAGGCATAAAATCGTACGAACCCTATCCAAGATCATATCAGGTATACATAATTGTACCTAGTTTACAAATTCATATTGCCCCTTGTTCTTATTCATATATAGATATTGATCGTATAGGGTGGGTCAATTCATCGTATCTAGGATGCTTAGTCGTATAGAAGGTAACCTTTAGTTGTATGTGGGAAAAGTTGTATGGAGTATAACAAAAAATTCTATGGGTTTGTATTCAAGGCAGAGAGAAACTTTGCTTAAATTTGCATTTTCAGTGTGTTGCTAACCCTAATGATGACCTTGAAGTTCATGTTTTGGTGACTTTTTGATAGCCTAACAGTAGTTTGTAGGATGTTATTGAAGAAGCCTCAACTAAAACTACTAATGGATCTTTTGCAGGTTGCCTTGGATATACAAGCAAACAAATTTATATTTGTGATTTGATAATTTAGGAATCTGAATGAGATTTAAATTTTAGTGAATTGTTAAGTGATAGGGGAGTATGCTCTTTTCTTTATGAGCCAATCAGAAACCTAGACTTATTTGATACTTCATTGAAAAAGAATCTAGGAATGAGCATGTGTTTGGCATGTTTGGGAGACACATTTGGAATAAGAGATTATACTAGTGTCTTCCTACAAAAATCACTATAAGTAGCTTTCTTCTTTTCATGATGTCTTACAAAATAATGATCTCTCAAAATTCTCTAAAATTCAAACATTCTTCGTTCCTCTTTAACACATGAGTACTTGTGTTTATACAACTTTTTAAACATCTCCTAACTTTTTTCAATTTGTTCTACAACTCTAAACACAATCCATTTTCATGTATTATTTAAACCTTCCATTCCAACACATCTTCTTCAATGATTATTCAATACACACAAGGTATAAAACTCAAACCTCAACATATGTCTTTTATGTGTTTGTTCTTGTTGTTATTAAAATATTCTATAGATTGCATCCTTGAGCTGAAGAATTTGAACTTGTAACACATGTAACATTCTTTCCTTTATCTCTCACATATTTAACACCTTTATGTTTAGATGAAATTGTTGGCTTGATGCCTGCTCTAATTCCTTGTGCATAATGTTTTAATCTTTCCCCTTTATATCTCATTCTTTTCATGATTTTGGAATTTTATTTTTTTTAAATATCTTTTGTTCTTTCAACACTTCTAATAAGACTGTTCATCCATATCATATGAGACATATTACAAACCAGTGGCTTTGATCTTAAAAATTAATTGCATGCTACTAATTCATCATTTTCGTCTTCCAATTTTAGCATTTCCTTCCTATAGAAACTATTTCATATTCTAATCTCTTTAATTTTTTCCCATATCATAGAACAACTTAAATCTTTCTTCTATGTCATAATTCTTTAGTTTGACCTTCTCCAATTATTTTTCAAGATTGTTGATTTCATATAAATGTTGATATATTTCTTTTTCTAAAACTTTCATCATTTTTATCACATATAATTAATATTTGCTAGCATTTTTCAATGCTTCTTCTTAACTTTTGTTTCCTTCTTACTCTTTTACCAACTTTTTTTCCAAAGAAATAATTCATTTGAATTTACTTATTAGCCGATAGGCTTTTTACATGGTCAACACTACCCACCGTGGGTGTCTCATGCACCCGGCCTAAGAAATAATTCATTTGAACTTACTTATTAGCCGATAGGCTTTTTACATGGTCGACACTACCCACCGTGGGTGTCTCACACACGCAGCCTAAGAAATAATTCATTTGAACTTACTTATTAGCTGATAGGCTTTTTACATGGTTGACACTGCCCATTGTTGGTATCTCACGCACCCGGCTTGGAATGGACGCAGCTAAGCTCCCTACAAAATGTACCATTGACAAAATTTCAAAAACCAAAAAATGTAATAGATTTTCATGAATTTTTCAACATACGTTCTTCATGATCTGCATATTTTGTGCTTGAAAACCACAAAAAAATTGTACAAAAATCACAGTGTTTTTGCGAATTTGAAAAAAAAAAGTTTGGCATTTTTTTTTTGTACGCTTTGTCTGGAGCTTAGCTACTGGCACCTAGAATTGATATCGGCATCGAAAAAATTGTTTCAGCTACTTGCCTCCACGTCACTTGAGTGTTACCAAAAACTGCTCATTTAACATTGATTAAGGGAATAATAATTCTATCCATCACTTTGTTAGAAAGGAAGGAAAATTTAATTATTTATTCACCTATATGAAGGCAGGGTATGGTATTCATTACTATTCTATGGTAGCTTTATTGGCATGCAATGATTTTCATAACAGATTGAGAAATATAAAACATTTCTTAGAAAACAATAAAACATTCTAATTATTAGTCTATAAAGAACATTTTTTAGAAAATAATAAAACATTGTACTATATATATATATATATATATATATATATATATAATAAATAAAATAATAAAAGTAGTTGTCCAAAGTTGGTATCTCAATTCATAATCTAATGCATGTGAATCTTTTTTCATCATGATGAATTTGAAGCTCGTATTTTTTAAGGTGTTTTTCTCGTAGAAATCTACTCAACTCTGCAATAGATTATTATATCTAGACTTGTATGTAGAGGATTGTTTGTGGAGAGAATAATGCATATTACATCCTTTAAGTGACATTGTTAATAAGGTACTCCAAGATTTTGATTCAGACCCGTTACTGATACGCCACATGGTAGCTTGTGGATTGATTGTGTTTGGAGGGATATCTTAACATTTTATTATTTATTATCATTCCCACATCTAAATTATAACTAATTTAGATTAATTCATGAAACGTTATTTTCCTCTTTTATCCATGTGTATTATTTTCCTCAATATGAAAGTATAATTATAATAGGATTTTTTCACATTTAGAAGCGACCTACTCTAGGTGGTAAGGAAAAAGGAAAATAATTATCAAAAACTTATTATAGTCCATTTGTAAGGGGGTTAAACATAATTTTTTTTTTTACATTTATGAAACATTTTTACAAAATGTATTATATACTAATAACATCACGTTCAAGTTGAATAGTATGACCTATGCCAATGGAGGATTTCTTTTATGAACAAAAACTAATAACCATGCAACTGTGCACGCATCACCATGCATACATGGATGGTTACATGGTATGAAAGTGCTTGTCTGTCTGTTCAGCCTCCCTTTGCTCCCGTCAGTAGTCCTCACTAGAATACAGTGGATGAGTTGTTGAAACTGCCTACTATTATTCAAGACAAATTATTGACATCAAATACTATTTCTATTGAATGATGCGTATGCAACATTTAATTTTTTGGAAATTATTTTATTTGGGAATAAAAATATGCCCAAAATTCAAAACAACTATGTCATGTCAAGGGTTTTCTAAACACCGCCTACTTGCAGAATTCCAAACAGATATGTATGATAGGTACTTATTTAACATTGATTAAGGCAATAATGATTCTATCTATAGGAAAATTGAGCTATTTACTCAGCTATAGGAGAGCGGGGTATGGTATTCATAACCATTCTATGGAAGCTTTATTGGCACGCAACAATCAAAACTATGACTTATAAGGAGAGTCGGTCAACTAAGTCAAATGTCGAAAGCACAAGACGATAAATACAAATGCTTTTTCCTTGAATTTAAAGAAACTACCAAACATATTATGTGGCACATGAGTCTATGATAAAGAAGAGTGTTGACCAATTGTCAAAAACACCCCAATACAACACATGTCATAATACATTAAAGACATTAACAAAATTAGACCAACTTGTCAAAATAACATAAACAAAAGAGATACTTTGACCAAATTGTCAAAGTGCACCAAATACGAGATCTTTATCTTACAAGGAAATATATATTTTACAAGAATCATCGATTGACTATCACGAGAGAGAAAATTATCAATACGATAGACCAATGGTCGATATAAAGAACCATAACATGCTATATATGAAGACCATTCTGACAGGAGCTCTAGAGGCCTACTACACATGAACATCAGGGCGAGAATATTGTGGGAGTGTGTTTCCAACCTACCATGAAGTAGTTACGCTAGAATGCGGTGGACAAGCTGTTGAAACTGCCTACTATTATTCAAGACAAATTGTTGACATCAACTACTATTCCTGTTGAATGCTGCGTATGCGAGATTTAATTTATTAGTTTTTTAATTTTTGGGAAATTATTTTATTTGGGAATAAAAATATGCATAGAATTCAAAACAACTATGTCATGTCAAGGGCTTTGTAAACACCGCCTACTTGCAAAATTCCAAATAGATATGTATGATAGGTACTCATTTAACATTGATTATGACAATAATGATTCTATCTATAGGCAAAGTGACTGTTTACTCAGCTATACAAGATTAGGGTATGGTATTCATAACCATTCTGTGGCAGCTTTATTGGCACACAACAATCAAAACTATTACTTATGAGGAGTTTTGATTATGACTATGCTCTACTTTGTCAAAAGAACCAACTCCTTTTCAAAATGTGTTTTTTACTCTTGCTTTGACTTTACAAGCTTCTCTTCTACATATCACCAGCTCTCCCTTGTTATCAAATTGTTGTTGATCCTCCATAGGTTTGGTTGCTTTCAACCCTGATATGTAAGGACTGGGCTCTCCACAACCTGGGCCACATCGGCAATATCTACAAGACAAAAGAGTCAGTCAACTAAGTCAAGCGTCGAAAGCACAAGATGATAAATACAAATACTTTTTCCTTGAATTTAAAGAAACTGTCAAATAGATTATGCAAGACATGGGTCCATAATTAAGAAGAGTGTCAACCAACTGTTGAAAATAGCCCAATACAACACATGTCATAATACATTAAAGACATGAACAAAATTAGGCCAACTTGTTGAAATAACATAAACAAAAGAGAAAATTTGACCAAACTATCGAAGTGCATCAAACACGAGATCTTTATCTTACAAGGAAATATATATTTTATAAGAATCATCAATTGACTATCATGACAGAGAAAAATATCAATACGATAGACCAATAGTCGATATAAAGAACCGTAACATGTTATATATGAAGACCATTCTGACAGGAGCTCTAGAGGCCTGCTACACACGAACATCAGGGCAAGAATATTGTGGGAGTGCATTTCCACCCTGCCACAAAGTAGTTACGCTTCCCCAGAATCTTTCCTAACATGAAAGATACCTAGCCCAGCTAGAAATAGTCTAACAAGGTAAAACTGACTGAAGTAATGGAATTAGGTTACAAAAAATAAAACATCCATATTCAAGTTACAATATACACAATGTGGACTTCCAAAAGTATTTAAAAAATAAAACTGATTCCATTTCACAAATATAGATAATGTTGTACAAGATTCTTACTTAATGCATAGTGCAACATGTTCCATGGGTGTATTCAACATACATGAAGAACATAAGTAATATTCTTCCATTAACTACCAGATAATGTCAAGTCCAAAGTTACACCAATATCTATATGGTTCAAAGGGTAATTATATCTTAGTTTCATAATAACTCATGGAGAAAAACTAAAGAATGCATAAATAGGTAAAAGTATATACTCCTCTTCAAGGTATTCATGGAAATTCAACACATTCTGGAAGTATAAATATATATCAAATGAATAGTAGGTACACCATTTATATGAGTCTAAGAAATTCACAAGTTTAATGCTTCCCTCTCATTTCTACTCATAAAGATTTGACTTTCATCAATTTTATTAAAAAAGTAGGAGTAACACAACTTTACCCCATACACTAAACACACTCAAGGACACTGTTCTAAGAAATCCAACAAAACTTACAAGGTAGGGTATCCAAAAGATAAATGCGTTTGCTAATTCCAACATAATTCAAACCTTGAAAGGTCTCTATTTATCATGAACATCTACAGACTAAAAATCCTTTGGGTAATAATTTATGATCCTAGTTTCTCCTAAGTTTAACTTATTCATATAAGGTTTACATTTTCATTAACATCTCCTTTTTACAATCAACTAATAGCAATAATCACTTTTCCTTACATTCTAATATGATTTAGGGAACAACAAAAGAAACAACCAAGCTTACCACCCAAGTTCCTGCAGCTAATAAATGTCAAAAACATGCGGCAATATTCAAACATCCTTATCAGGTTCAAAAAGTTTTCTAGACAAGCTTTCCAAAAGATTTAGTTTGGAATGATATAAATAAAGTCCACTAAGTTCTTAACAACAAAAAAAGAAAGATGATTTATCCACTGCCATATTTTTCCCTTAGTTCATTAATGTTTCAGACACATCTACGTTTCCAAAACAACAATGTTTCAAGCGCATCTATGTTTCCAAATCAATAGGGTTTTAGAGGTTTCATTAACATTCTGATTCTTCCAATAGAGAGATTCATTTATTAATTTAATGAGAAGGAAAAAATTTGCAGTGTTCCTTTCAGAAGCCAAATAAACTACAGGGGGGAATACTAAGTTTTTCTCTACAGTTTTAAATACTGTCTTGAATAGATTAAGACTTTTTTGAATCACAATATACACAAAGAATTTCAATATGACCAATAAAAACTATGTAATAAGAAGAACCCCAAGCTAAAAGTCTTGAGATAACACAGATAATAAGATTCGATCCATCATACATCTCTAACAATTTTACCTAAATCCTGACCCCCTTTCTGAGATCACAGCCCACAAGGTTATTGACGTTCAAACTATCTTATTAACAACAACAATCCGGAGAAGTTCTTGGTGCACCCGGAAAAGAATTGAAATGCTAACAAAAAAATGATAAATACAACTATCCATATCCACAGGACTTCTAACATAATCAAGTTAAAAAGATTACAGGTATTCCAGCTCTACTCTTTACTTCAACTCTTCGGTCTTTTGAAAAGACAACTAAGCAAAGGAAAACAAATAAAAACCTGGTATTATGAAGTCTGGTATTACGAAGTTGATTCCTGGCTCTCGGTTATTCACTTTCCCAACATTTGTGATAATGAAGAAATCCAACAACCAAATTTGCAAGGCTATCACAATCACAGTCAATGTTTTTGCCTCCCCACCAGCTGGAGATGAAACAACTCGAAGACTTGTAATTGACACAGTCAAACCACCGTATACAATACTTTTCCGTAAATCCCTATCAGTTTCTACTTTCAGATCCGCAACTTCTGTTCTTGGTCTTTCTGAGAGTTCTGAAACTGACGTGCCTTTATTTTCTGGTTGAGAATCATCCATTTGTACATTGTTTACCACACTTGCAGGATCAAGTGTTTCCAAGGAACGTGCAATGAATCTTTCCCTCAGCAATCAAATTCTGGTAATAATCCGTCGCCACAAACTCCTCTGGCAAAATTTCTCCCTTTGCCGAAATAAACACAGGTTTCGATCTAAGCTCCTCAAACTTTACAAGCTCAGGGATGATCTGGTCGTGGTCACATGGATCCTTGACATGACCGTACGTTTCATCAGAACGCTCGCTTCGATCAGGCTTTCTGTGGCGCCATGGCATTAAACTGAGATTGAACTTCCGCAGCAATTCTCATCTGCTGCGGCACATCAACCACTTCATCGCTGGAGCTCGGTTTGTGGACTGCAAAACCACCTTTTCCCATTTTTTATCAACTATTCAAATTCCCTACCTTGAATTGCAATTGTTCATAATCCAATTCCTTCTCCTTTTTTGGCAACCCCAACTGCGTGATTTATTAAATAGATTGCATAAACTCTAGCATCCGGTCCGCTGCGGAATTCTAAAAATTGTATTTATTTGCGCATCAATCTTTTCAACTACCCCGACCACCACCAAAATATCCTTGTCCAGCGACCTCAAAAGACGGCTTCCCCCAAAATTCCATCTACTCCTTTCCCCGTCTTCTCTGCTATCCACGTTTCCTTTCAATTCTGCCTAAGAAAGCGCGATAGCTGCTCTTAACTACAGCTTCTCCTTTACGTGTCTTTTGAACAAATTATCGTCCAAGAAAATGGTTTGTGACACCTGACCAATGAAAAAGTCGAGTGGCATATTTCTGTAAACTACGATCTTTTCGTGGACCCACAATCTTCCACGGAATCAGTAGTGACAGATTGTAGATATGTTGCTTCTGAAATACACGTAAAACTCAACTGTCCTTCTGAAATACACGTAAAACAGATTATCCGGAATAATATATAAAGTTTTGGGCTATGTTACACAGCCAGATGGAGAACTGGATGGATGTAAGAGCGACTGCAGAGAAGATGAAGGCAGTGCCATTTTCACAATTAAAGCTCATGATTTTCGTTATTTGGAATTTACTTCTTAGATAGCCAAGTTAAAAATCCGTTACTCGCTGTAGGTTATGATCAATTGTATACAAGTATATCCACGATAACAATAACAGTCTACCTAATGGACTTTATTCATTAGAGAGTATCTAATTTGTTTTTATATATTTTATACCCATTTCGTCTGTTTGTATTTTCTTAATTCCGTACTCCAACTGGAAGTTAAGATTAAAGGTAACCGTTTCCTGTAGCTACAAGAAAATTAGAAAAGAAGTTATTGAAAACATATGCTTCCATAGTCTATTAAGAGTATAATAAACGGATATTAACTGGATTATCGCCTGACAAAAGATAAGTACATTTTTAAATTTGAAAATAAGGAAAGTTAAAAATGGTATTGTTGGATTAGTTTTGATAAGGTGAGGAAATGCACCTTTAAACTGCAGAAGGAGGTTGAGAAAACTGCTGAGGAAAATGTATTTGCATCCACTTAGAAACTCTACATAAGTTGTTAACTAATAAATTTGTGCATTTAGCTCTTGTTTTGTCTCTAGACAAGATCATACTGCAATGATTTTCATAACGGATTGAGAAAAACGAACCAAATGATCGCCAGGTCTATTATTCTTATTATTCTGTAAATATAAAATGACATATTAAAAGAACACTTTTTTAAAGAAAACAATAGAACATTGCACTCCAAAATTTACATCACATTCATAATATAAAAAATTTATACATCACATCTCTACAAAATTTTGCACATTTTTTTCAAACCATTGTTTAACAACACATTCTGTAATTTATGGCAAAGATAAGTCGAGACTGTTAATTTGTTCTGGTTCACTAGAAAGATGGTTCCATCTCTTCGCATGAAAGCGTATATCGACAATTTTACCAAGATGGGTAACACTTCCTCTTCCGTTGAAGCGCATTGGTAATGTTAGAGCAATTGGTTGTATATACCCAATATGTAAAATATCTAGTAATATTATGTGTAATGTTGTGAAATGCATTCATGCAAGTAAGAAATAAAGGCATCTATATATATTATTATATACACATTATTATAATTTTACGTGTACCGAACTTGGTCCATATGTTACAACTTCTTATTATTGAAGTATGAAGGAAATGCAACAGTTTAATGTCTTAAGAATAAATGATAAATAGTGTAATCAAAGTAGTTTTGTAAATGGAGTTCACTACTTAGTGTGTTGGTTAAGATGTGTTGTCTTTGTCCCCGCCCAAGTTCAAATCTTGGGCTTTTGCCTTCGTTGATCCCATGTACTTGCGCGTTTGGGCCTCAACTTTCTAAAAAGGGGATGAGTTCCACCATTTGTCGTCTCAATGGTTCATAGCTCCCAATCAAAAGTACTTCATGTAGAGCGAGAAGGTGTGTCTAGCTAGCATCACTAGTCACGTTATAAATGTTTACTAGACACTTATGTATGTATGTATGTATGTATGTAGGTATGTATCTGCGCGCGCACACACACACACAGTAGTTATGTAAATAAAAGGTAAATGAATAAATACAATAATAAAAGTAGTTGTCCAAAGTTGGTTTCTCAATTCATAATCTCATGCATGTGAAATTCTGAAGTGCTTTCCATACTTTTTCATCATGATTAATTTGCAGCTTCGTATATGTTAAGGTGTTTTTCTCATAGAAATCTACGACATGTTGATGCCTTTCATTTAAGTAGGGACTCAATTCCTTACCCTCTCAAAGGGCTTTATCATCTACACAACCCTACAATACATTATTATATCTAGAATTGTATGTAGAGAATTGTTTGGGCTATAGGGTATTCCATCACCGCTCATATTACATATATAATCTGGGATCGATTTCATCACCGTCTATAGCTGGCATCAAGATGCGATGAAGCATCCCATCTTATCACCAATCCCCCGACATTTTCTATAGTGGGTGCTAGGGAAACACCACAAACTATCTCCTTTGTATGCACCGGTGCAGTGGAAGGGAGTTGCAATACATGATTATATCTAGAATTGTATGTAGAGGATTGTTTGTGGAGAGAATAATGCTTACTATAGCCTTTAAGTAACCTTGTTTATAAGGCACTCCTAGATTTTGATTGAGACGGGTTACTGATGTGCCACATGGTAGCTTCCCTATTGTTTGTGCTTGGTGGGGTATCTTAATATTGTATTATTAATTATCATTCCTACATCTAAATTTTTTTTAATTTAGATTGATTCATGAAATGTTATTTCCCTTCCTCATACATATACTGTATAAAAGTGCATGGGTATATTTTTCCTCAATATGAAACTATATTTCTAATAGGACTTTTTTTTGCATTTAGAAGCCACTCACTCTAGGTGGTAAGGAAAAAGGAAAATAAATTTAAAATGATTATTATAGTCCATTTGTAAGTGGGTTTAGCATAATTATTTTTACATTCATGAAAGCAATTTTACAAAATGTATTATTTACAAATAAGATCAAGTTCAAGTTCAATAGTGTGACCTATGCGTATGAAGAATTTTTATGACTGAAAACTCATATATTTGTGATGAATAAATTTTTTTTGTATCAATTAATAAATCATGACAGATCATGATTTTTTTAATATAATTTATTTTAAACAAAAAGTTAAATTATTAAAAGTTATTTTTTAAAATTTGTTATTATAATTATATATTACAAATTGATAGAAGAATTATAATAGTTTTAATTTTTAATTTTTGTTTTCATATTTATATTTATATATTACAAATTAATAGAAACATTATAATAGTTTTGTTTTATTAATATATTATAGATGAGAATAATTATCAAGAAAATTACTGAAATAAAAGAGCTTAAAAAGTTAATATATTAAAAAATTAATATGTTGAAATTAACGTAATAACACATCCCACCTATAAATAGTCCATGTACTAAACTAATTTTTTAAAACATAGAAATAATTTCAAATCTAAAATTTCATCTAATCGATTACAAAATATGAAAAACAACCTATTCAATTATTTCTTTGAAATACATATTTACCACCAAAACTGGTCATTGGGTCTTCTACATCCCTTATATGCAATATTGCACATCTTTTTCATTAGAAGCAGCTCTGTAAAATCAATTCAATAGAATCCCAACTTTTGGTCTGTGCGAAAAGAAAACTTCATAGTTGAAACATCGTATTTAAAGAAAGTATAAAAGAAATAGAAAATAAATAAACAAGAGGACTGAATAAGGTTGGAGTTTATGGAAGATGAGAGAAAGAATTTCTTCTAGTGTCGAGACACATTTTCACTAAGGGCCCGTTTGGCGCATGGAATTAACTTATCCAGAATAGGCCTATTCTAGAATAAGGGCCTATTCTGGAATTAATTAATGCTCAAAACGAAAGCTGGAATAAGCTATTCTGCGTTTGGATCCCATAATGTGGAATTGGAATAAAAGGTTATTTTTTATTTTTTTAATTAATTTGAACAATATGTATTTTTAACTTGTGTACACACATACACATACACATATACACACATACATATACACATATACACACACACACACACACACATGTGTATATATACACTTATATGCACACATACACACATATATACACATATATGTGTGTATACACACATAGGTGTGTATATACATGTGTGTAATGTGTATATACACACACATGTGTGTATATACACACATAGGTGTGTATATACATGTGTGTATATATACATGTGTGTAATGTGTATATACACACACATGTGTGTATATACACATGTGTGTGTGTATATACACATTACACACATGTGTGTATATACACACACATGTATATACACATTTGTGTGTACAT
>MU227376.1:260907-277024 GCA_018584345.1 Thuja plicata | reverse complement strand
ATGTGTGTATATACACATGTGTGTGTGTATATACACATTACACACATGTGTGTATATACACACACATGTATATACACATTTGTGTGTACATGTATATACACACATGTGTGTGTATATACACATTAAACACATGTGTATATATACACACGTGTATATATATACATACCAACATTTAAAAAAGATTTTAAAAAAAAAAATTATAAAAAAAGTAAAAATTAATAAAATAAAATAAATTTGAATCCATAAAAAGCTTATTCTCGAATAAGAAATGAATTCCAGCTTTTTTTTAGAACTAACTTATGCTGGAATAAGCCCCAAAATGGGGATAAGTTTTCTAATTCGAGAATAAGGAAAATGCCCACAAACAGAGAATAAATTTATTCTAGCATTAACTAATGCTTATTCCAGCTTATTCCAGTTTAATTCCTTGCGCCAAACGGGCCCTAACATAATTGTTAGAATAAATAAATTTGTAGTTCGTCAACTAGGTACACACCATCAACAACATTAATAAATGCTGTCAACTATCTAAAATGAATAAACTGCAATGTGGAAAATGAGGATTGTCAGATATTGGATGTATTTTGCCTATAAATAAGAGTGCAAAATATCAAAAAGCGGATTTAGAGTGGTGATGTTCAATTTTCAACTGTTTTATTCTTTAACGATGAGTGGTCCGTGATTTAAAGACGCGGACTGAAGGATTTCACGACATCAATGAAACAACTCTGAAACTTCTCCGCAAAAATCATGTGAATTTGTGAAATTTGACCTTGATTTCGTAATTTAAGGTTGGTGAAATTTTTTCTTTTATGCACTACTACACAAGAGGGTAGTTTAAGACATTTTTTAAAGACAAAATTAGTATTTTGTCTTAAATATTTAGATTACTTACTTTAATTTTAAATAAAAAATTAAAAATATTTTAACTGTCTTAAAATTAGAAATTAAGACAAAAGGAAATATTCATTTAAATTTTCAATAAGCGGCAAGCGCAGGGGAATGGCGGGATGTGAATTTTTAACATTTGTTAAGTTTTTTTGTTTTGCTCCTCTATTAGGTTTTGTCATATTTCGTTGATCGATATCCCTAGAAGCGTTGTGGACAAAGGTAATATAGGGCTCTGGTTAATGATTCTGATAGTTCCATTGGTGCATGTCTGTGAACGAATTCAGTTAGAGGCAAGAAATCATAGTTTATTACCAAATCTCGAGTCATTATAATAAGAGAAGTGTTTGGGAGGCCTAAAATTACTAATTAGGATATGCAATGGGCTGAACTCCTTGTTGGAAGAAAGTGAGACTGAATAGTGGGCCATGGACTCCAAAGAAATATGATCTTCTCATGAAATAACTCCAAAAACACGGTGAAGGAGGACGGAGGACACTTCCTAAGAAAACAGGTTTATTCTCATATGCAATTTTGTTTAGGGTTTTCTCTTTCTTTTTGTTTCTTTGAGTTATCAGAGAACTAATTTAATTTAGGTCTTGTAATATTGTTTTCCAAGGTTTTATTTGATGTGGTAAGCGTTGTAGATTGTGATGGATGAATTACCCGTGATCCGATGTGAAAAGAGGCCAAATTCTGCCTAATAAAGAAGATGTCATTTAAGATTCTACAGACTTCTGGGTATCAAGTATGTTTAATTAAGCCACATCTTAAATCCAGGAAAAAGAAAAGAATCTAACATGAAAGAATTGAATCAATGCATATCATGGGTTTTCACTTTTGGGTGGTCTTTAATGCGGTAAATCAATTGATGCAATGACTGCACATAGATTGGTCTTGCTTTGTCTCCTATTGTAGTAGGGTTTCTAATTTCTTTCTGCAAACTTTGTCCAATTTTTTCATTGTCTTTGTTGATAGTAGGGCACATTTTTTTGTAGATAAGAAAACGATAATAAAGATGGAAAGATGTTTCCTTGAGCTAGATGTGTCCCTTGAGAAGCTTTACCATCAGACAACGAGATTACATAGTATTCCACACCTACGTTAAATGTATGGATTTTGCTACAATTTTGCATACTTTTAATTTTCTTGCAAGTGGAAATTGTTTTGGGTTGGCTTTCTATGGAGAATAAGGGGTTTGAATTCTTTTTTTATGATGGGAACAAGTGGATTTTGAGGGTATTGCGAGAGAAGATTTTGTTAGAAGGTATTTTTTTATCCATGCATTTTGGGATTGGCCAAAGCTCCCTGTTCCTATGGATCTTGTTTAACTTGGAGATGTTAGTATGTTGAATCATGAACTACTGCTTTAATAATAACAGTTCAGAATATAGTATCATTTTTGGTTTGTTTATCAAATGCTTTACGAGCATCCTCTATCTTTCCACATTTTGTATACACGTCAACAAGGGAACTCATTTCTACTTGCAATAATGTATGGATGTTGTTGCTTCCCCTGTTCCAGAATTCTTATGCATGCACAAGCCTTTAAGATAATCGTGTAAGGGGGTAAGTCTACCTTAATCCCTTGTCCAAGCATTCTCTAAAAGAGCTTCACAACCTCCTCGTCCTGATCATCCTATGCATATCCAAGGATTATGACATTCCATGAGACAGTATTAGCTATGCATTCACTTGAATAAATTCTTATACCAAAAATAAAAAATTGTAATAATCATGCTCATCCTCAGATTGACTCTAGAATACCCGTAATAGAGTTTTTTATGGAGCCATGTTGCCATCCTCATCTGCAATGCTTCCTTGTAGTCATGCAGACTAAGAATGATTACGATAATTTGTTAAAGTCCTCACCCCAACAAACTCTCAAGTAATTTGAACATGGATTTCATATCAAACATTTCACCATGACAATGAATTCCATTCCCTTCCAAGTCACTCTATACTATGCAAGACTAGAAAATGGAACATTATTTTTCTCAAAAATTGTAATGATGGTAAAAGTTAATAACTGTGTGTAGGAACTTTTAATGTCCTTCTGATAGTTGTTAAACTATTTACTTGATGTTCTTTTCATTCTGGAAGAAAAAAACAAAATAGATAGGAAGTATGCATAGACACTTATTAAGCAGTATAATGGATTGCAATAGTAGAAAATCACAGCTAGTTTGAACTATCAACTAAGAACATGCCCAGTATAGTAACGAGTTAACAAAAGGTCTATCGCCTTTTCTAAATTTAGTTCACATGACTAGAAAAGAGTAAGTTGAGTTTTGCAAAGATATGGAATCAGCCCTCAAAGGAGCTAAGCCATAAAACTTTAGAAGATTCAATTTTGTAACATACCAGTAGTCATTGAATATTATGTTGAATTGATGGGATTTATCCCATATAGACTATGCCTTGTAGGTCACTGGTTCAATGACAATATTTAGAAAGGCCAGTTTTACTATGTATTTTCACATATTGGGAATTCCAACTATGAATAACATAGATGGTACTTAATGTACTCATTTTAACTTGTGTGTCTAGTTTTCACCCTGTACCTTCAATTACACAGGTCCTATATGAAGTTTCAATTCTATTATAGTATTAAAATTCAGACTCAAGGATAAGGTGACGCAAGTGTCTTGTGTAAATTTCTAGCATAGCAGTTGCAATGTGCTACTCCAAGGGTTGGTGCATCAACCATTTTTATTGCTTGAGGTGTTTAGTGTTGCTTTGACCAATGGTTTTGTTTCCCATAATTGCTCAGCTAGGAGTTTCTAGTTGACATTAGCAATATTTATAGTTCATTTATTCCACATGTGATGTTACTCAGATTGGTGTTCTGTGTTTTTCTTCTCTTTGTTTGAATATGAGTTGCAGACCATTTTTTTTTAGCCATGTAGTGGAGTGTGCCTACCATGAAAACATATAGCTCAATAATTCACGAATGTCTAGTGAAACACACAAGGCCTTATTTATTTGGAAAATAATCAAGCTTCTTGGTAGTTTCTTAAGCTCTCCCCGATATATTGGAAATTGTGCCATTACCAAAGTAGGAATGGACCAAGCTAATTTATTCATTAATTTTAGGGGCCTATAACTGATTTGAATGACCAGAATCTCCAAGGTAATAACTTGATTTCAGAAAATTTTCAAGTGCCTGATACTGCTCTAAGATCGAATATGCCTTATAGTAATCGTACACATAATCCACATAAGCTAAAATTAACATAATATGTTTTCAGTACTTCTATTGTACACATAATCCACATAAGCTAAAATTAACATAATATGTTTTAAGTACTTCTATCATTGTGTCTATGCATATGTGTGTATGTGTATGTATATATAAACATAGAGATATAGAGATATAGAGAGAAAATAAATTAGAGAGTTTAACCCATGAATTAGGAAAATAGATTCATGTTGTTCGTATTGATAACGCTGATTATAGTTCATTTCAATTTAAAATAGTCTGTAATAAAATAAAAGATGATAGAGACAAACAAGTTTATGGTTTGCACAAAAAATAATATGAAAAGACTTGATTGATGTACTATATTTGTGGTTGCAATTTCTAAATGACTTGTAATCCTTCATTATATGTATTTGTCAATTTACTAGTGTGCATCCTATTAAAATTGAAATAATTTTATATTTTATAAATCAATATTAGAAAGAAATATAAATAGATATATCATTTAGACATTAGGAATTTATAATAAGTATAATATTGTTAAAAGTTAAATTAAGAAATAGAAAGTTGGGTTATATAAATTTTAGGTAGTTCAAAAAAATTTCATTATGTTATTTAAATTGAGATTGTATATAAATTTATCTTGAAAAGAGAGTTTAAATACAAGATATATTCGAGTCAATATATTGATTATTTATATATTAAAATGGATCTCACAATAAAAAACTTTTTATATTGATTCCTTAAATTGTAGACAAAAATTTTACATTGATTCCCTAAATTATAGACATAAATAAATATTTTTTAATTTTATTAAATAGTAAATATCTATATAATAAGTAAACAATAATCTCTAAATTCATGACAGCCTGGTCAAAAAATCGATATGGTGTGCACCCTAAGGTTGTGACAATTGTGAGATCTCATTTCCTGGGCACTTTGTTGGTCTTCTTAGAGGGTGCTTTATGATCTCATTATCAGCGTATGTGAATATTAGTGTAGCACAGATTAGGGTCCCAAGCTCCCATTCTCATACAGGGTTGTGCGGACACTTGCAGAGAGCTCAACCTCACATTACATTCCTTGAGTTGACATTTCTTGAGGTAATCGGTCAAATAGTGCATAGATAGGGTGGATGGTGGCCTAAGGTTGTCGAATTTGAATTTTCCCTTCCAATTGATGATGAATTTTACTTTATATCCCCTAATGTAAGTTCTACAAATACTGCCTTCTTTGCATTCCTTGAGATGTCATTCTTGAGGTAGTATGTGAGATAGTTCTCATACCATATTTTTTGAGGGGCATCTTCATTATGCTTGGATGTATGCCACTTCCATTTTGGCACTTTAATGGAACACTAGGTCTTTCAACTTGCAGTTAGATTTTTTTATTGTAGCTTTATAACCTATATATATTGAGATTTACTTTTTGTTTTTGAAGGATCTGTATGAAGATTGGTTTTCGCTCAACCCATGTTTACAAAATTTTAAAAAGTGTGCTCTGGTAGGTTTTGTAATATTTTTTCTACAGACCTTGTCATTTTTTTTCATTGACACCGACACAATTTGTACTCCTTAAGTGATTTTTTTGGACTCCTATGGCCATATATATATTTTATTTTATTTTGAATCTGTTATTGTCTATTAAATGAAGGCACTGGTTATATAGTTTTATCCATTGTTGTTTTCATGTATTATATTATTTATTAAGTTATTTTTGCAATTGTTTGTATGCTAATGTTTCTTTTATTTATCATTCCTCATTTTGGGATCAAAATTGACTTTAGTCCACTTAGGGCTGAAAATTTGATTTTTGTTTGCCTGTGTATGCTACCATTAATTTGACTTTTGAAGAAATTTTACATTACTTTCGTTTTAAGCATTGACACAATTGTGCTTTGCCTTGGAAAATAAAAAATGATTTTGCTCCATTGCACTCTAGAACCACATTATCAATGAATACAAAAGAGCTTTCTAATAGCTTAGTTCAGATTTTCTTTCTCTAGAAGTGAAAAAAGAAGTCCACAAACCAAGATAGTCCAATGCAAAACACTTTATCCAATAAAATACAAATCATAAGAAGGCCCAAGATAGAATCTGAGACCCAAGACAAAATCTTCTCATATATGATTGCGAAACCAGTCATATATCAAATTCATAGCTATGGATGAAAAGATCTTCTTCAAAGAGAATCTTAAAACCTAATATGGTACAGGTAACATTGTTGTTGTCTCAAGAATGAACAAAGATGAAGCAACCTTTACTTCCAATCAAAATGAAATATGGATCAGAAAGAAATTGCAAAAACTTATGATCTAAAGTCAATAAAAAACAACTTCTTTGAACAACATTGAGGCTACTCACTTTATTTGGAAATGATAAAAGGATTGTATGATTGTGTCAACCAACTTCCCACTCCCATTCGAGCCAATAGTATTTAAACAACTGGATCCAGTTTCTAGTTTTAGGTAGGTTTGGGGAGGAAAGTCTATAGATGGAGGTGTGAACAAATTGTGAAACAATTTGATTTTAAGAAAAATGTACCTCTCCCATTTCTCATTGCATGGAATACATGGTTGGATTGTGATGCTCTTATTTGTTTAGATAGGTCTATCTCAACTTTTTAATGTCTTGTTCGGACAATGTCCATTGTTGATGGTTACAATAAAACTATTAAGGGAAAGCCCCAAAGCCAGATTTTTGTTGAGCAGATTGACAAAAGTGGAGCTTGGGACAGATTTTTGTTGAGCAGGTTGACAAAAGTGGAGCTTGGGCTTGTTTTGATGGGCCATAATGTAGTGGCAAACTTGTATGTGGTGTTGGGGATGTCATTTCCCTAAATAAAGTGCATGTTATAAAGTTTAAATTGGTTTGGGGAGGGGCACAAACATTAATGCTAAAATCTTAGCTTTAAATTACTATTAATGTTTTTGACTAAAATTACTGTTAAGAAACTTAAAGTTTTTTGAGACTCTTTGGTTGTGATTAATTGGATGAATGGGATATACAACTTGGATGATTATTTTTGTAGGCCCATCTACGAGGAAATACAGTTGGCTTGATCAACATTTCATACTATATTATTTCTAATGCTGGATTCAAGTATTTGGCATTATCTTTGCACTTTTGTAGGTCTAGATTTGTTAGCATGATCTTTTCATTTCTGTAGGTTTATATTTTTCTTTTCTATGTTTTTTTCTAAATTTTTTCTCTATTTGGTTGGGGGATTCTTTCTGGGTCTCCCTTTTGGATGGTTCCTAATATCCCTTTTGGGTCATTTTAGTGGTTTTGTTTGAGCTTGTTTTATAGCTTGTACTCGATATTATTACTCTATATTCCACACCCCACTACGAGGTTGTTTTTATCTATGAAATTGTATATATTCAAAATCTAATTTTTTAAAAGTATAATAAAAAAATATGATTTTAGCATGTTATCCTCTGCTGGGAACTACAACTTTTTAATCTTTTTCAATTTTAATATTTCATTAATTTTATGACTCAAGAATCTCAGATCATTCATCTCACATCAACATCAATAGAAAAATATCAATTTTAAAGATCCAAAACAAAAATGTGAGACGTAAAAACATTAAAAATTTCATGCACCCGTTCGAAAACCAAATTATCCAACCCTGATGCTTTTCTTGAAGAATTAGAGTTCACTCTAGAGAATTAGGCAAAAAAATATTAAAAAGCTAAATACAAATACCACAATAAGTATGAATAAGTTTTATGATTCCATTTATAGAAAATTGACGGTAATGTTTTTGATAGCAGGAAAAACAGGTTTTGAATGGGGACCCAAAACCCCTTTTAAGCTAGAGTAAAAGATTAAACATTGAAGCACTCCAAAAAGAGACAGGACTGGAAACCAGTATGCTAAAACCAAAACTAACAACAAAAAACCAAAAGCCAGAGACCAGCAAAAAGAGACAAACCATAAGAACCAGAAACCAGAGCCCTAGACAAGCTCCATACAAGCCTCGTCTGCAACCTACTTCACTTCAGATATCTTCTTTATCACTGCATTGAACTCTGAGAGTTCCTGGATCCTTTCATTAATTTTCTTCTTTCTTGCTGATCTGGTGCATTTTCCAGGGCCTTCATCTTCAAGGTTCTCTATTACATCCTCTATTTTTTTACTGGGGGATCTAGTATCCAGCTCAGCCTTAATGGTCAAGAAACAATCCATGGCCGAACTAATGAATTTGTTGTAGTCTTGCATGTGTTTTTTCATGGTATTCTCCATGGTTTCCATTCTGGCTTGTAACTGCTGCACATTTTTGTGCTCATCATTAGTAACTTTGTCCACCATAGAATTAGGGCCAAACTCCTTGTCCACCATTGTTTTAGGGCCAGACTCTAGCCAGGTCTACAGAGAATCCACCTTAGCAACAATAGCATGTCACTTAATGTTTAAATTCTTGATCTCCTAGAACACCCATTTCATTAACCGAAAGGAGTACATGGAAGCAACTTTATCCGTTTGGAGAACCCCAAAGGGGGGATCGATCTTATCATCCATATCATCCCTCAGTAATTGAACATTGCTTTCCTGCAAGTCCACCATTTTGATGAAAGGGATATTCTGAGAATTACCAGGGGCATTGTCTATGTCCCTCTCTGGTAAAGTCGACTCCTTGTTAGGGGATATATTCTCCTTGGTAGGGGAAATATTCTCCACCTCCGTCGCATTCTTCTGAGTGTCCTGACCACTGTCCATCACAACTTCAAGCTTCAGAGATATAGGCATGTCATGGTCTTCACAACTATCATATTCAACCAGAATTGGCACTTTTTGACCTCCCACATCCTCCTCCTTCTTCTTATCCTCTTTGTTCTTCCTTCTTTCTAAGGTTTTTCCCTTATCCATAAAGCCCGTAACCTCTTCATCCGTGTTAACATTCTCTTCCGAAGCTGAATTTGAAACCGAGGAAGCAGAGTAACTATCTTCCTCAGTGGAATCAGCCATATTATCATAGCCTTCCACAATGTCAGCAAAGGTGTCCGTTTCCATGGTAGTCTCCTTATCCTTTTTTAATTTTTTACCTTTCAGACTCTTATCTTTCACATTCACATCCCTAATTCTCTTTTTACCCGACCCAGATTTAGACAGGATTATGACAGGGCTAATATTAGTCATCTTCTTTATATGTTCTACAATTAAAAGAATCAACCCTTCATGAAGAATAGGTTTCTTCTCCTTCTTCCTATGCTAGGAAATGCTTGAATGGAGAGATTGCAAAATATAGAAAGGCAGGGAAACCCTAATTTTATGCCAGAAATGACAAAGAAAAACAAAGTGGTAAGAATGGGCTCTTTTAAACCTACCATCCAGGGTAACATACTCCATGACCGCCATCATAATAGTAGCCCAGATTTCTTTGAACGAAGCCACATCATAGCAGCCTCTAGATTCTTTGACAAGGGTTTTTTTCTCCTCCTTACTCTTGGGAAAGTGCCAAATGGCCTTTCGTGAAACCTTACTATCCCAGAAGAATTTGATGCCCTTTGTCCTAAGCCCAGAAATCTCAGCTATGAAATCCTCCATGATGTTCACAATGATTCCCGCTATGGTAATAGCCCCATTTTTCTAGGAATCAACAAATAATTTGGTAGCACTGTCTTTCGCCCCATGCAATCTTTCCATGTAGGTGGTAAGACCCCCCTTCTCAAGAATATCCCAACCTTCTAACATTTTTCTCCATTTGATACAGTCCTTCAGCTCTTTGAAGTTAAGCCCACCCCCATGATCTCACAGCTCACAGAGATTGTAAAAAACACAGAGAGAATCCAATTGTTACAAAAAGTGGTAACATTGGAATTGACAAGGGTTAACTCGTGTCTATAATTAGAGTTCTTGGGAAAGACACCACTTTTCGTCCTCATTTTCCTTTGATTTTTTAAAATGTGTCTAATCATCATAGCTTCTCAAGATACGCCCAATCAGCCCTCTTACTTCAGGATCTGTCGAAGGCCAACTTGGCTTTTATATCGACGGTCAGATTTTTATAATCATGCCAAATCATGATATCCCTAGCTTTAACTGCAAAATTGACCAACTCATCGGCGGTACCATTTTCTTCCCTATAGGCATGAGAAATAATGGCTTGATTAAATGAATTAATTATGACCCTAGCCTCCTTGATGATCTCCTTAATCATCCATGATGGCTTAGTCTTGTCACTAATACATTTTAAAATATTAAGTGAGTCACCCTTGATCCACACCTTCTGAGCCATGTGTTTGTTGACAAGTTTTAGCATCTGAAGAAGGGCCATGGCCTCCGCCATGTGGTTGTTTTGCACCCTAATAGGTAAGGCCACCACAGCTAGGCAGTTAGCCATGTCATCACGGATGAGGCCCCCACAGCCAGTTTGGCCAGGGTTACCCTTGGTAGCGCCGTCAAAATTAATTATTATCCATCCAGGTGGAGGAGAAAGCCAAATGGCGTTCTCTCTGGGATGAGGTTTGTGATTAGCAGTCCTCACACCTGTATCACCAGCATTGAAATCCAGCATTCTACCAAATGACATCTTGAAGTTTTCCTTAATACTTCTCTTTATCTTCTCTGCGATCACTTTTGGAGGAAGATCAGTGTTCCTGAAGACTCTGTCATTGCGTTCTCTCCATAACCGCCATATCACATGGGGGGAATAATATTCCATAAATGTTTATCAATGGGGGAATTTTCTTTCGCCACTGATTGTAGAAGCTTTCCATGTTATTGGGAAAAAGCCACTTAATCTTACAGCATTGTAATAACTCATTCCAAACCTCCCAAGCATATCTACAGTCTATTGCCAGATGAAAAACTATTTCCTTAGCATTTTTACATAAAAAGCATCTATTACTCAGCATCATTCCCCATTTCTGGAGATTGTCAATTGTAAGGATTTTATTCTGCAAGACCAACCAGAAAAAGATAGTAATTTTAGGAATTAAATAATTGTCCCACACCTGAGCCCAAAAAGGGAGGGGATTCGGTTGCTTTAATAAAAGCACAGAATAGGAGGCAACCATGAAGATTCCAGAAGGAAGAACTCCCCAAAGGAGCTTGTCTTCACTAGAAATCTTAACCTTCCAGATCACAAGGTCAAGCATAAGAGGTTTTAACATCTCATAAGAAAGGGACAGATCAATCTATGAGTCATTCCTCCAGTAGTCCCTGACCATAGCTCCATATCTCTGAATACACTGATTGATGACTGGTTGAAAAGCAACAACAACATTTAGAGGATAATCTTTTATCCAACAGTCTTCCCAAAAACAAATTTTTCTGCCATTTCCCAAAAACCACTTAGCCCCTTTAAAAGCTGCATCCTTAGCATTCTGAATACTATTCCAAATAAAATATCCTTGCACTTTCAGGTCAGTTTTTCCAAAATTCTGAAATATGGGAAAAGGAGAAGAGGTATTTTTTATGAATGATGTCATTCCATTCTCTTTTAACACCAAAACTTCACCAAATCTATTTAGCCAGTAGGGCCAAATTGGTTTCTCTAATAGGGCGAATACCCAGCCCCACCACTTTTCAGGTGTGCAGACCCTGTCCCAAGCAACTAAAGAAAATCTATTTTTTTCCTCCACTCCCGACCACAAAAAATTTCTCTGGATTTTTTCAATGATGTCTGCATATTTCCCAGGGATCTTGAAAAGACTAAGAGCATAAATAAGGAGACTTTGCAAAGATACCTTAAGGAGCTGAAGTTTGCTAGCTTGACTCAGGATGGTTCCTTTCCAACCAGCTAGCTTCCTATTAAATCTCTTAGCAATACCACTCTAGAAAGAGTCCGGAGATTTAAGACCAAGAGGGAGACCCAGATAGGTAGCAAGAAGAGACTCAATTCTACAGCCTATTATTCTAGCTATTCTATGCTGCCTATCCTCAAAAGTATTAATAAAATATAAAGAGCTCTTATCCCAGTTTATTATTTGACCCGAACCAAGGGAATAAGTAGTAATAGCTGTTTTGATAGTCCTAGCTTCCTAAATAGAGGAAAAACCCGTTAAGATGGTGTCATCCACAAACTGTTCATGCGAGCAGGGGCTAGAAGTCGAGGAAAGGGAAAGGCCTTTAAAAGATCCATTCGAAGCAATATTTTGAAAAAGGCGCCCCAAGCATTCAGCCAAAATTGAGAAGAGGATAGGAGAAAGAGGATCTCCTTGCCTTAAACCCCTGGAAGGTTTAAAAAACCTAGAAAGAGATCCATTGATCAAAATGGCAGCTGAAGAAGTACTAATAAGCTGAAAAGTCAATTGAAGGAATATTTCTTCGAACCCAAAGGATCTAAGAACTTTGATCAACAAATCCCAATCCACCCTATCATAGGCCTTCAAAAGATCCATTTTAAGGAGAAAACCAGAATTAAGTGAGACCTAGGTAGAGTGGACGACCTCATGAACCTTCATAATCGAATCAAGAATCAGCCTGCCAGGCACAAAGCCACTTTGTTGTGGGGAAATAATCTGAGGAAGAATAGTCAGTAGATGGGAGGTAATGACTTTAGATAGAATTTTGTACACTAAATTGCAGAGGCTGATTGGTCTAAAAGCATCCACCGAATCAGCACCAGGCTTTTTAGGGATCAAAGCAAGAAAAGTCGCATTTATCTCTTTAAGCAGAGATTTGGAGCCAAAGAATTCTTTGACAGCATTGCAGATGTCCACTTCAAAAATATGCCAAATTTTTTGGAAGAAACGCATAGGAAACCCATCCGGGCCAGGGGATTTGTCACCTTCAAAAGAGAAGACCACCGCCTTGATTTCAACCTGAGAGGGAATAGCTACAAGAGCACGATTAGTTGAGTCATTGATAATGGAAGGAATTTTATCGAGAAGCGTATTCTGATTCTCCAAATCAAGATTAGGATCTTTTGAAAGTAAGGAAGAGAAAAAATTAATCATAGCCTCAGAAATATCTCTATCATTAGAAATTTCTCCTTCCTCCACTTTGAGTTTTGAAATTCTGTTAGAAGCTCTATGTTTAGAAGCAGATAAATGGAAGAATCTGGTGTTCTTATCTCCAGCTTTGAGCCAAATAGACCTTGATCTCTACCTCTAGTAATCTTCTTCCTTAGAAATTACATTGTGAGTCTTAGCCAGGATGCTTTCCTCCTTGTCCCTCAGCTCCATCGTCAATCCATTATTTTGTATGGTTTCCTAAATTATATCAAGATCTTTTTTAAGCTGACTTTTGGTTTTAAAAATATCACTAAATTTCTTTTTTGCTCCATACCTTCACATGTTGTTTAACGCTGAGAAGTTTCTTAACCACTCTAAACATTGCAGTGCCATGAATCTTAACCTTCCACCAGTCTTTAATATTCTGATCCATTTCTAGATGGTCCACCCACATTTTTTCAAACCTGAAAGGCGGACGACCCTGTTTAGTAATTGGATCCGCACTAAAGCAAATAGAGAAGTGATCAGATCCAATCTTTGAACGAGAGGACAGAGAACAACCAAACTTATTTAGCCAACAACCACTGATCAAAGCACGGTCTAATCTAACTTGAATGAGGTCTTGGCCAACCCTTCTATTAGACCATGTAAAATTAACACCCTGAAGCTCCATATCAAAAAGACCTTGTTTGTTAATGAATTCCTTAAGCTCCATTCTCCCATCCAAAATATTCTGGTTACCCACTCCGCCAGATTTCTCATTGTCTTTTATAGGGCAGTTGATATCCCCAATGACCAGCCATGGTAAATCCAAGAAAGATTTTCTATGGTTATCAATTTTCCTCCAAAAAAGAGATCTACCAGCTTTGGTATTGGGGGCATAAATGGTAGTAGCAACCCATTCAAAATCCAACTTATAATGAAGAAAATTTATACTGAGGCAATTTAAATTTTCTAAAACCATAGAACCCCTAACATTATTTAGGTTCCAGAAGACAACAACCCCACCCGAGGCCCCTTCAGAGCTAAAGCCAGCAACCCCATTATTTTTAAAAATTCTAATTTTTTCCACCTTCTCTTTACTCATTTTATTTTCTTGAACAAAAATAATATCAGGTTTATGATCTCTTACCAGATTCCTTAGAATGTCTTGTTTATGAGGAGCATTCAACCTTCTTATATTCCATGAGATGAACTTCATTTTTTAACCGGAGTACAGGTTCCCTGAATAGTAAGTTGCTTACCATCCGCAATGTCCTTTTTGCTTTCTCTCTCTCTGATTTCTCTATTGGTGTATCTGCCTTGGGTTTTTTTATGAGAACCCACATCCGCTTTTAGCTTGAGTCCTCCATCAGCTTTACTTTGAGTGGTGACTGCCTTGGATCCAGGAGTGGAGTCCTTATTTTTCTCTCTCATTTTCTACTGCTTCCCTTTATGAATAGTCCAGGTTCCTGTCCCATCAGTGGATTCCTCTCTAGCGACCAGATCTTCATCATTGCAACCCGAAGAGGTGTCAGGAACTGAGGATGAATCATCTTCATTAGTTTTAAGATCTTCAACAAGAACTTTGTCCTCTGAAGGTCTAAGACTAAAAGCCTCTTCTTGAAAAGGAACCAACACCACCATTGGTGTAGATTCCTCATCAAAAATACCCATACTAGCCCAGTACTCAGGGGTTTCTGCAGGATTAAGGGTCTCTTGGATATTCTCACTTGATTCATCCTCCTTATCAGAGACTGCAATAGAAGCTGACACTTGTGATACCAGTTTAGTAATTTCTCCCTCCTCCAACATAGGAGTCTCATTGGAATCCCTTTTCTCCTTCGAAGTTTCATTGTTACTGCTGTACTTGTCACCTTTAACCTCCTTCCAAACTTGTCTAGTAGTCATTTTAGGTTCCGGCACTGGTAGGGAAACCTTAGGAGTTTTTTTTGGGAAATGTTTCACCCAGTGACCCATTTTGTGACAGACAAAGAAAGCAAAAGGAAGGGATTCAAAAATCACCTCCTGCTTACACTGACCCGATTTTGAGTTAATGTTGATAACTGAATGCAGATTCTCAAACTGGGTAAGATTGACACAGATCCTAGAAAAGACTAGTCTAGACTTGGCCGTCGTCATGCGATCAATCGAGATAAGTTCTCCCCCAAAAGAAGAGGCTAGTCCTTTAAAGACCCCCTCATTCTAGTATTCCAGAGGTAAACCAGGAAACCTAACCCAGACTGGAGTTGCCATAAAAAATTTATCAGAGTAGTTCTAGTTAGGATTCCACTTACGAAAAGCCACAGCCATCCTACTAAACATCCAGTGACCCCCACACAACACATAATCCTGGTCTTCCTTGTTAGAGAAGGAAAAAGATAGAAAGCCTTTAGGAAGGGCCGCTATATCCACATGACCTTTCAATGCCCATCTCTTTTTAACAAAAGTTCTAACCGCTTCAATATTAGGTCGTGGGCTAAGAAACTTACCAACCAGTGTAAATTCCATGGCTGAAACAGATTGATCCACCATAGTATCAGGAACTAAAATGGCTAGTTCTCCCTCCTGAAGAAAAGCTTTAACCGGTTCTTCAGAGGGTAACGATTCTGCCTCCTTTCTCGCTCCCACAAGGTCTGACTAGTTTTTTGGACTTTGAGGGTTGACTTTTGCATCCCCAACTTCTGAGAAACTTTTTGACCCCACTAGTGCATCCTTTGAAGGAATATCCTCAATATTTAGCCCCTTAAGAGTCGGGCTGGGCCCTTCTCCTAAAACAGCTTCACACACAGGCAGAGCCCCCTTTGACGCTGCCTTCAAGGGGGTCCCCGTGATACCCCTACCCGAGGAGGGACTATCCTGTCCCGCCAAAGATGAAACTGACACCCGGTCCAGTTTTGGGACAGGAGGCATCCCCAGAACCAAAGGCACTTGACCAGTACTATTGCAAGAACCAGCACCAGCAGCCACTCTGCCATGATCCTGCACACAATTTGAATCCCCACCTTTGACATAAATGTTTTTGATATATAAAAGCAGCAAAAGGGTGCTGGCCCGTAGAACAGGGGACTAGAGGCACATTAACAGCAGGTTAATGGCACAGTCACAGAGAGAGTACGAAACTATTAACCGTTATCACCAGC
>MU227376.1:200035-255429 GCA_018584345.1 Thuja plicata | reverse complement strand
TGATCTTAGTCTGCCACCAGAAGGCCACTTGATCCCTAAAGGAGGGATGGGAGCACCACATTAATTCAAATCTAAAGGGAGACGGGTAAATTTTAGGAGGGTCAGCCCAGCAAAGTAGAAGGGGGTTTGACATAAATGTTGATGTTGTGATTAGCAAGAGTATTGTCAGAGAAAAAGTGATAAATTATTTCACAATAATGACATAACTGTGTATAATAAAAATGATAAGTCTGACCAGAATCGCTGCTATAAGAGCCTCAAACTACAATTATGGTTTTACTTTATATTGTGTATATTTGGCCACATATCATAAAATATAAATGGGAAAATTACATGGGTGCTATAACAATGATCTATTATTAACAATTAGAGTTCTAATTATACTGTGTTCCTAATTGCACCTCTCAACTAAAAGAAGCATTGTGAACATTAAAGATTGCACTCAAGTTAAAGTAATTTTTTTCTTTCTCTACTCTTAAGATGAACGCGCTCATTTTCAAAGAATGTTTCAATGATAAAGTAGTGGATTCATTAATGCCCAGAATATATTGCAAGCAATCAATGTTTTATGTAGGAGGATTTCTCTTAAGTTTGATATAGAAAAAAGTAGCAACTTCTTCTATAGACCACAATAAAGGTTCAATAGGAAAAGCCTTGCATATGTCGGCAGGTTACTAAGAGATGAAGCCTTTAGAAGCATGCATCACAATGATAGATATCAAATGGAAGTTGTGATGACTCAAAAGCTGCATCAAATCCAAAATTACTTGACAAGAAAAAAATCCATGGTAATTAAAATGACGAATATAATTTTCTTTGACTGTCAACTTTAGTACAAATGATTACCTATCTCAGGAATAAAAATCTACTTTAATATCAAATTATCAAAAGGAAGGTAAAGAGTTTGATAATATTTATTTAGCATTGTTTTGATCCAATTACTTACATTGACTAGCATCCATGCCAAGGTCTTCTAGAATCATCTTATAAACATCTTCATTGAAATCTTCAGTCTGCAAAAAAATATTCCATCAATGGTTTTCTTAAAAATATTTTCCCTAATGCCTTCTAAAGTTACTTCATGCATATACACATTTGGATCTCTCAGTTTCCTAATTTTTTCAATTGTTATCTTCCCCTGGCCCAAAGATGCTTCTATGGAAACACTTATCTTTTTTTGTTATACTTTTGATAATTCTTTGTGTTGGCTCTAAAGGAAGTTCAAGAATGCATTTTCCTCTTGGGTGTTGCATTCTTCCCCCATGTTTCAAAGATCCTTGGACAACCAGATGACATTTATGAACTATTATTAAATTTGACAACATGATCAGTGCATGGATCTCTGTAGCCTTTTAGGTGCTGCGCGTTTTTCTAAGATGGTTGTTTATTATATTGGACAAGGGCATAATTGGTTCAAAAATGACATTGAATTTAGCATTCCAGTTGTGGGGGTTGCTCTTTGACGAGGATAGGTTTGTCTAGGAAATCATTCACAAACTTGTGGTCTTTTGTCAAGCTCTCTGTTGCATCCAGTTCCATGCTATGGCTAGTTGCTAAATTGCCAATTCACTTGAACAGTGCAGGCATGCTTTACCTTGTGAACAATTTAGATGATTGGTATTATAAAATAGATGATCGGTATTATAAAATATATGCAGGTTCACAAGTTGTGGTTGATTCTTTCCTCACATGTTACCATTGTCACAAGTTTATTTTGCAATATTTATTTTAAATAAATGTAGGATTTCATATAATGTTGTTATTATTTATTTTTTTTAAATCTTGATATATGTTATGCAACATGAGCATCAATGGGTGGGAGATGATGATACTACTTTGATTTTTTTTTCTACTGGTTATAAATGTAGAAATTATTTCCTATATTGAAGTGAAATGAAAAAATTATAAATGTCCTCATCATTTGTATCATTAATTATTATAGGTTTATTGTTTTTTTAGAAAAGCGAGGCTTCATTTTTTATTTTTAATAAAATTTAAATCTAATGTCAAATTTATTGTTTGTGAACATTTTTTCCTTTAGCAGCGTGGAAAGATCTACACAAAAGTTTTTGAATAGGGGGCATGTTCTAGGGTTAGTGTTTGATTGGCTTCTCATAGGTATTTATGCATGCATTCTACTTTGAAATCATAGCTTTTTTTCTTGCTAATGTTGATTTAAGAATCTAGATCACTTTCATCATTTGAATGGAGAGTAATTTTTTTTCTCCCAAACCTCTAATATAATTTTGTAGTGTTGTTTTTAAGATTTACTGATATTTTTTGTATTTAATTTTGTCCTAGAATTCATAATCTCAAATATGGAGGTTACATTATTGAATTTATTGGTAGCTATAGGGCGATTGGTTTTGCTTCATCTCATTTGAAAAAATTCTACTCTGTTAGGGCTATGTAATATTTTTCATGCAATAGTTGATCGATATTGCTAAAATAAATAGGCTTTAAATTTTCCCTTGATCCTAACAAAAAATTAAATGAAGGTGGCATTCTTAGGGACACAACAAAAGTGCAAAGCATGCTAGACACAGTACACTTGGTGGATTAGTTCACAAATAATGGTGGAGTCTTCCACAGGGGCGCTTACATCATCTTTATTGTAATTGTACCTTAAAGGTACATTCTACTTTGACCAAGTCTTATATTTTTTTATATTAGCAGCAGCAAGAGGGTGCTGACCCGAAGTACAAAATAGCTAACAGGACAGTCTTAACAACATATTAAATCATCACCGTCAGCAGTAGCAAAATAGGTAAACTATCTACCTCTATAAAAAACCACAACAAAAAAGATAAACCAGCAGTGGTAGGTGTCCCAAAAATTAACACTATCAGAGTTGTGCAAAAAAAAAGAAATATGAAGCCACGCAAGGCTATTTAAAAAAAGTCTTAAACTTAAAATAGAAATGACTGGTCCAAAAATAGGGCTTGGGGTTCGTAGTGTGGTGGCCCCCCATCCTGTACTTCATCTTCAGCTGGATCCCTTCCTGTCCCATAAGTGCTTCGATAGTAGCAGGTCCGACCACTCTTCATTGAGGAAATTGAAGAGTTCTCTGTTTCCATCCACCAACTCCTTCCCACCCAAGGCTTGTTCATTCAGTATGCAGAGGGTAGTGGAGGAGGCGTGCATTACTTTTAGAGAAAATTTACTAACATCTGCTAGCCTCCTGTGGTGTTAGCCAAGTCCCCGTCCAGTTTGGCCACTGAGTTTTCCAGATTAACCATTTGGAATTTAATTTTTCCCACCAGTCCGGAGCCTGCAGCAGACTTAGGGTCCTCAATCCTATTATTTGGGCTAGAAATTTCTTTACCCACATCGGCCTCAATGTCTTGTTTTTTCAATTTTTCCCTCTTCCTAGTCAGAATTAGTCTGATTGTCCTCCCTGCTAGGGGACTCAACATAAACATCCTCTTTGTCAAAGAGCTCCTTCATTTCCTGTTTCCTTTTTTCTTTGGCAAGTCGAGAACACCGACGGGTACTGGTGGGCAGAGGGTCAACATTAAGGGGGCAGTCCAGGTTAATATAGATCTTTTTTCCCTTTTTAGTAGGCTTAGGAGAGTCCTCCAAGGTCAGGTCATGCTTGCTTCCTGTACAGGGAGTAGGCGTCAGGCAGATACCAAAGGAATTAGGGCTAACTGCAGTAGTAGAACTGCCAATGGAGTATGAAGGTGAGGGAATGCCTTGGTTTAGGGAGATAGATAGGGACAGATTCTGTTGGGCTAGTTGGGTTATTTCCACGATGGGTGGAGGGCAGAGAGCATAGTGGAAGTGGTAAATCCTAAAGATAAGCCCTTGGTGAAGGAAAATGAGTTTTTTGCCCAAAGAGATGGTTTCATTAACAACCATAACCATATTCTCAAGAGAATGCAGAAGGTAAAAAGGCATCAAAATTAACATTTTATGCCTAAGATGATTGAGAAAGGGAAGGTGATAGTTATAGAAAGTACCAAACCTGCCCTCCAAGGTGAAGTATTTCATCACAATCTTACCAATTTTCATCAATTGAACCAAATCTTCTATTATTCCTTCCATATATTTTTCCTTATGTATTCATAGTGCTACCTTGTTTAAATACATTGATTGGATTAGATGGTCCATAGATCTCTTTTACATTAAGACCTCAATTAGGATCTTAAGGGTAGTCATCTTCCTTAACCAATGCACCACTACTTTGTTTACCTTTCCATACTTTAGTGAATTTGGCCCCAAGTTTGACTGTTGTTTTGTTGGCCTTAAAAGGGAACTTCTTTTCCTAGTTCTCATATTTTTTGTAATGAAAATAGACAAAGGGAAAAGCTTCAAAATCTATAGCCTAGACCCATTTCCCAAGCTTAGAAACTACATCAATAGAAACTTTGTTGTATGATGTTTTTTTCTTTGAAGACAGTTGTTTGTGGGTTTTAGATCCTGTTAAAATATGTTTTTAAAGGGTTTCAAGTCCGTTCAAAAACTTTTTTGATCTTTTATAAAAAATAATAAGGTAAAAAATGCGTTCCTCCATAAAATTCACTTGAAGGGTAAGAATAAGAATGAATTGATAAGTAGGAGATGTTTTCCACAAAAAATCAAATTATGATGTTTCTATAAGAATGAATATCAAATAGTTATATAATAATATGATAATATAATAATTAGGATGATGATGTAGTTTTATTAAATTTTAAACTTTTGATAGATTAAGAGACATATAATAATATAATAATATAGTAATAACAATTGATATTAAATTTTTTGTCATTAAGGATTTTGGGGCCCTTCAAAACCTATTTTACCTTAGTAAACAACAATTGGTATTGAATATTTTTGTAAAGAGGTTAATAGAAATACAAAATATAAAACTATAATGAAAAGAATATAAAATAATAATATAATCATATGTAATTATGAATTAATATTAATTACAAGATAGTAAGTAGAATAATGAATAATTGTGATATCTTTTAGCATGCATTATGTATATTCTTCTAAAGATGGGTATGGTAGTTATTATTAGTATCATTAAAGGAAAATCTTACACAGACATAAATATGTATGTACATATATAGATGTGTATGTGTGTGTGTATGTATATAGGTGTGTGTGTGTGTGTGTGTGTGTGTACACATACATTTTTATTTTTATTTTCTATATTCTTTATTTTTTAGTTATTTAGATTCATACTAAATTGTAGCATTTATTTTCATTGTAAATCTAGCATTATTTCTAGTCCAGAGTAGATATTAATTATTAGACTAAAAGGTCAATTTGGAGAAACTTATAATGCATTTACTTGATTACTACTCCTTACATCCCAAAGCCCAGTTTAGAGGCCTATTAGGGAAGGAAATTACCAAGAAAATAGTTTATTTTGATAATAGTATGAAGACCAACATAAAATTATCAAACATCTACATTGAATTACATTGCACATATGAGAATAGCTACTGAAAGTGTGATAGAAAGATTGTAGGTATAAGAAAAAACAAAAAAGAACTCAATAGAAATTTTTAACCTTTGTAATGTTTGCGTGATTATTGATATGCTCTTGTATTTAAAGAAATTCAATTGTTTTTATTTGACTAATCCTTTCATATATGGAAATAAGTATACTTCATAAATCATTTGCATTTAAGGAAGAGTGTGCGATGAAGATTATGATTGGATCTCATAAAAGGAGTTTAATTCTACAGCCTATAATAATAGCACATTTATATGTTTAAGAATTGTTGTTCTTGATTATTTCCATGACCATAAAATTTGTCATATATAGGAAGTTGATATAGAGCACTTCCCTTGCTATTGAATGATCCCCCCCTAAGTGTTTATAAACATATTAAGAAGATCTTAAAGTAGAAGCATACATTATCTCACCAAATCTATACTCCATAAATAAAATTTGTACTTGTGGACCCAACAAAGATCTATTTGATTCAATTTTAAATAAAATAAATAGATTATTCTAGTACTAAATTGGAGTATTATTTGAAATCTTTTCCTACAAAATAGAAGCTCCTACGTTTTAGCAAGTTGGTGAAAATGGGGTGGGGCTAGAAGTTGCCCCACCAGCTTAGGAATGTTATGTGCCACTTGTCAAGTATCAAATTTTTTATTTTAGTTAAAAATAATTTTGGAAGGAAAATGATTTCTTTTAATTTTTTTTTATGCACAAAAGATAGGAAACAAAGGTAATGTACTTGAGTCTATTAGACCACCAACTTCGTTAAAATTAGGAGCTTGAATTATTAAGCTAAGTAGACTACAAAATTCATGGGACCACCAATTTCAAAATATCCCTTAAAAATAGCAAGCAACTCTAGCTCTATTTTTTAGGTAGTCCCTTCCATGAAACCCCAACCTTATGCTTAAAACTAAATGTTTTCCTCCAATGTAAGTCTATAATTTTCTAATTTAAGTATTTTATCAACAAAAATACTTTATTGAAGTTTAAAATTCTACCACCTAATTTTATTTATGTATTTAGAAAGAGTATTTATTAACTAGAAATATTTATAATGTTCTTGGGTATAACAATTCCATCATCGGCCATGTCAATTCGCTCTGGTACGCCTCCCTTGATATCAAAACTTGGAGTAAACTCTTTAATAAACCGTGGAAAGGCACCATTGAACCTAAAATAAAATGCTTTAAATGGTTGGTCACTCTAGACAGATTGTCGATTAGAAGGGATAAGCACATAAGTGAACTCTGTAGCTTATGTAAGCTCCCTGAAACCAGCAGGCACATTCTTCTTGACTGTATTTTTTCTAGGAAAGTTTGGAATATGTTTGGTATTTATTATCCTATTGATGTTCATATTCTAGACATTATCACTGGTAATATCAATGGCATTAAAAATGATACTAATATTTTTTGGAATATTCTTTCTTCTAATATTCTTGGGTTGATCTGGAAGTGCAAGAATGAGGAAAAGTACCAGGACACCCCCAGGATTCTTACTGAGTCATTTCTTAGACTCACTTATTTTAAAAATTTTGTGCAGGTCCATACTATGATGATGATGGAGAAAGAAAAGCTGAAAAGATTCCTTAAAAATGGGAATGCCACATTCTTTGTCTATGAACTTAAGCATGGATATGAATGGCAAAGAAATATGGAGGACTACAAGAATTTTTAGAAAGCCTACATTAAACTCAATAAGGAAATCAGAAAGAACCTCAAGTCTAAGAAAGATCAGAACCTCATGTTGACTCAGATTAAGGAGCTGAAAAACATGGCTTGGATGGAGGGGCCTTTGGGATGGACGATGTGGGTTGATACCCACAGTGACATTCTGCACTAGTCCCTCTCTTGGGGCCCATATTTCTTTTCATTCTCTTTTGTTGTGTATAAGTCTCTTAATACTTTCTGATGTGACCTATTCTTTGGGAGTTTTTTTGCCTCCACTGTGGAGGACTCTCTATGACGTAACTTAATTGGAACCTTTCAGTTTATTTTTTTTTGAATTATATATCGATTGGTAAAAAAGGAAAGTACAAAAGGAGGAGTGGAGAGGAGGAGCCTCAACCCACCAAGTTCGGATCAAAATCAATTACAAAGAAGTACAAGTATCACCACATATAACAGTTATCGAGAGTATAAGCAACAAAAAGGAGCCAATAATAGTCAGAGAAGAAAATCATTATAATCTTCAACCTAGGAGGTCCATCCTTGAGCACCCTCCATCCACACAACTTTCTTTCTTTCCAAAACATGAGCAAATAATTCAAGTTTGTCAAAGTAGGGTTCTCTAGTATCCTTGATTTCCTTAAGCAGCTGTTTGAGAGCATCATCAAAGGCGGCCTGATTGTCAATAATGCTGGCCCATTCTAATCCATTTTTCATTTCATAGATAAACATGGTGGCATGGCCGTCATGGAGAAATCTTTGCAGCTTCTCCCTCTCAAGCCGCATCACACAACAAACCTGCGAAATAATTTTAAAGCGTATGAGTTTCCTAAGAAACACAGTAAGAGTTCTGCCATTGCCTTGAAATTTTTCCTCATTTCTATATTTCCAAATAAACCAAAGGATGTAAGAAGAAAGAATATGCCAGAAAAGATTAGCATCCTTTTTAAGACCAAATATAGAACCAGTTATAATATCAAAAGTAGAAGCATGTTCAGTTATGGAAATTCCAAAGAGCATCCAGACTTCCCTGGCAAACGAACATTCAAAGAAAATGTGCCTCATACTCTCAGGCATCCTGCAAACAAGACAAGTATCAGAGCCACCTTGCTGAGTTTTAATAGGAAATCTATCCAATAAAAGCTTCCATTTGAAACATTTAATCTTGGACGGAATAGGAGACTTCCAAAATTTCTCAAAGGTTTTCTGCCACTCAGGGGGGTTAGTATTAAAATACCAGATGGAATTGAGGTGGTGAAAAATTAAGGAGTCATTATTGAGGGCTTTATAAATGTCTTTAGCTTTAACTTTAGGGAGGAGGGAACCATTATCCCAATAGAATGAGAGATACCTGTGGGAATCAACATCACTACTGCGAGGAAGATTGAGAAAGGCACAGGCATTCTTGATCATGTTAAAGGTCCTTTTGTGAGAAGCAGGAAGGTCAAAATTGGTACTAATAGTTTGCCAGCACATAAGGTTGTCATTATCCAAGATGTCCATAAAACACTTAATTCCTTTGCTATGCCAAAATCTAGCAGAACAACCTTGGGTTGAGGCAAGAGGCTTCCCATTATGATGAAGATTCCACCAGATAGACCATTCACCATGCAAAGAATTGTTGTTATCAAAATTAGAATTATAAATGAATCTACGCACATGTTCCCAAGCCTTCCAGATAGTTTTAAAAACCAAATTACCCTGGACAGAGATAGGAAACAAACCAGCAACAAGATCAAAAAATGGGAGATTTTTCCAAGTTTTAGCATGCTTGGGGACCCCGGTCTGGATGTTATTTCTTATTAATACCTTCCAAGGTTCCTGACCATTAAGGGCCTGGAAAATCCATTTAGCAGCAAGGGAAATCCCTTGCTTCCTGAGATCTTTTAGACCCAATCCACCAAGCTTCTTGTCAACATGGCACCAACTCCATTTGACAACATGGGTCTTTCTTTTTCCTTTCCCATCAGACCATAGGAATCTCCTGATAGCCTTCTGAATTTCAAATGCCTGGTAATTACTAAACATCCAAACAAAGAAGTAATAGATGCTATATGAAGAAAGGATCTTTTGACAGACTTGGACTCTTTCGGCAAGGGATAACACTCTATTATCCCATTTATTAAGTTTCTTGTTAATTATTTCCTTAATCCAAAGCCACATTTCCTTAAGAGAGGGGGAGATGGAGAAAGGAATACCAAGGTAACACACAATTTTGTGAGGACCACCCTAGGAAAAGCCATTCTGAAGAAGCCAGTCCAGGGTTCCTCATTGCACCCAAGAAGGATGGATTTGGATTTGGAAATGGGGGCTCCTGAAGCTTTCCCAAAAATATCAAGCTTTTGAGTAAGGCATTTGATATTTTGATAAGAGAGCTCAAGAAAGAGTGAAGTATCATCAAAAAACTAAATATTAAGAAGCTCAAAATCATCAGGAAGAGAAATTCCTTGAACTTTAGGAGATAGAGTATCATCTCTGAGAAGGTAAAACAAGGCATCAGAGGCAATCAAAAAGAGGGCAAGAGCAAGAGGGCATCCTTGCCTGATGGATCGGGAGAGGGGGATAGGATGGGAGAGATTACCATTAACTTTAATAAGGGCAGAGGAGTCTTTAAGGAGGACTTGGACATATATGCAAAATTCATCAGGGAAGCTAAATGCCTTGAGGATGGTGAGGATGAAATCCCACTCGACACGGTCATAAGCTTTTTCAAAATCAAGGAGAAACATGACAATATTCTGGTTGGAGGACTTGGCCCATTCCATAGACTCCCAACTAGTAATGAGGTTTTCCAGGATATACCTCCCCTTGATAAAGCCATTTTGGGTAGACCAGATAAAGTTGGGGAGGATATTCACAAGATGGGAAGCAAGGGCTTTAGCAAGAATTTTGTAGGAGACATTGAGGAGCGTGATAGGGTACCATTTTTTTAATGAGTGATTTATCCCCATCTTTAGGAATAAGTTTAATAATTCCCATATTCATTTGGACTTCACGTTCAGCAATGTGAAGCCGATCATTAAGGAGATTTTCATGCAATCTATAATCCTTAGCCTTCTTCTGCCCTAAGGTTTGAAGAACTTTCTTCCAAGAAGATACATTCATATTCCACCAAACCCTTTGGGAAGGGAATTGAGTGAATAAATTAAAGGACCTAACCATTCTGATAGCAGTAAGAGCATCTTGATCTTTCAACGGGGAAGTATTGAGAATAAAATTTCTATTACGGGGATTGCAAAAATCAATAGAGTTTCTAAGGTTAATAGAAGAAATAATAGGGAGATGATCAGAGAGGGTAGAAGGGGAGGCAAGAACAAGAGAGTTTTGATGATTAGGGGAGAAGGAGAAATGGATAGAGTTAGCATAGAAGCGGTCAAGCCTAGAGTAAATCTGATTAGTTCCTTGCTGAAAGTTGCACCAGGTAAACCAAAGCCCGGAAGACTCAGATTTAAGGCCTTCAAGGGGATCAAAGAGATTCAAATGTTGTTTAAGGTGATCCCAATGGGGTTTCTCTAGGTGTTTCCATTCAAAAGGAAAACCCCCAAACTTGTCATCCTGGTTTTCAACCATGTTAAAGTCCCTAGCCATAATCTAGGGGATATCAGGGAGATTGTATAACCAATCCCAAAGAGAAATCTTGTCCTTGGAATCATTAGGGGCATATATAGAGCAAACACCAAAAGAGGTACCTTTAAAATCAATTATAACCCACGCAACACGGTTACAAGGAGAGCTACCAACGTATTGACTGTACCTGTCCCAACAGGGATTGATAAGCAAAGCAGCTCCACCCTTCCCTTTAGAATGAGTAGTGCAAATTTTGATAGCATCTTTCCATATACAATCAAGAGAAGAAGTAAGTAAGAAATCAATAGCCTTTAACTCTTGCAGCATGAGAAAATCGATATTCTTATGGCCCATCAAAAATCTTTTGATAACAAACTTCCTATCAGGAGACTCGAGGCTTCTAATATTCCAGGAGATGCACTTCATGATGAAGAAGGAAAAACAAAGCTAGTAGGGGGAGCATTAATCTCTCCATATTTGTTTTTGTTCTTAGAGCCAATAGGTCTACCCTTCTTTTTAGAAGTACTAGACCCCAATGAAAGATCATCATCTTCCTCAATTTTATCAAATTGAATACTACTTAGGTGAGTGTTATTCCTTCCAGAATCACTACTAGCACATAATCCAGAGGGATCCTGAATTTGAGTATTAGCAGGATCAGTATTGGCATAAATAACTTCGATAAAAAATTTATCATCCATCTCATTAAGCAGAGATATGGGAGGGTTGGTGGTGTTATCATCAGAAGAGGGCCCTGCAACAAGATTAGGGAATTCGGGCTTGCTAATTTTGGTTGCAGGGACCTCACTCATGGTAACATCACCAATCCGACCATCACTATTGACATGTTCCTCCTGCTGCAAATTTGCGGGAGGCCGAACATCCTCAATCATGAGAGTGGGTTGTTCTGAAACTTTGAAATCATTAGGTTTGGAGGGTGAATCTTCAATCAAAAGAGGAGGGGAAGTCAAAGCCAAAAAGGGATTGGACTTATGGTTGCCAATATGAATTTGTTCCAAGGCAAGCTGCTGGGCATTTTTCCGCCTCTGTTTTTTTTTGTTGTTAACAGTTTGAAAACCATCATTGTCAGGTAGATTGGCGATATGAACTAAGGTAGTAGTGGGATTGGCTGTCTTGGAGGAGGGACGTTGATTAGGGTTTGAGGCAGATTTATTCTCAGAATTAATAATCTCCATACATTTACCAGAGGCATCAACCAAATTTTTGTTAGGGTTATGGATTGAAGTATTCGCAATAGAAGTGGTAGGATTAGGTCGCATTTCCTCTGTAGTAGGTGTTTCAACATTAGTTTCCTCAGGGTTCGAGTTAAGTTTCTTCTTAGTTATAATAGGGCAATTCTTTCTAAGTTGGCCTTCCTTCTTGCAGAGGAAACACGCATTTAATCCTCCAAGGATCTCCACCGGGCATGAAAAACAATTACCATTAATGTTAAGATTAAGTTTTTGTGGGATGTCAATTTCAGGCTTAATTGAGACAAGCATTCTGGCATCGAGGTTAGAGACAAGCCTTGAAGTCTCATCAACATGGATAATGCTTCCAAAGGGAGCAAGAAGCTGAGGTAGGAAATGCCACAGGAAAGGAGGGACATCCTTAAGGATAACCCATCTCGGGGAAGATAAGGCAAGCACGTCTTCACAGACAGCCTCTTGAGACCAAGCGAGCGCCCGGAAAGAGGTCTTCCCAACCGTCCAATACTGTCTTTTTAGGGCTTCCAGCTGGGATTCATGATTATTAAAGAAAATAGCGAACAATCCTTTCTGGATCTGGCGACAGAAGGAGATATTGAAGCCTAATTTCAGATTCCATAGATTGTGGAACCAATCATCGAGGAACTTCCTGGGAGGGCACTTATGAAGATCCACACAAGCAAAGAAAATGGCAGTGTCGCACAACCAGGACTTTTCTAAGGCAATTTCTTTCAACATAGCATCATTTGGAGAAATGACAACCTCATTCAAGGCAATGGAAGAACACTTACCTTCTTCGCTTGGTCTTTTTCCTCTAGCCATCTGAAGAAACCGCGCATCAGGGGAGACTCCATTATTGGAAGGAGCCATTGTTTTCGCGAACGATTTCTTAGGGGGCGGGGTAGTAGTTGCAGGTGGGGGAATAGTAGTTTTAGGAATAGCCATAGAGGCAGGGTTGGGGGAATTAATATTACTATCGTCAGATCCAGTCTCCATGGGATGAACGGAGTACAACAAAAAAACCTAAAACAAAGCAAAATAAATGAGTCGCAGAGGAGAGAGAGGCAAACCACGTGGAGGAGAAAATCTCCTCCACAAAGCAGTAGCATGGATCGCCACGTCGCCCAGCACTGTCACATCCGAAATAACCCTTCAAAATTTCGCTCTAAAAATTTGCTCCTGATTTTTATCCCCTTCAAATAGAAAAAATCAGTTTATTTTTTGATCAAACTATATCTAATATAAAAAAAAAAAAAACCTAGCATAATCTTACATATAATCTAAATAGAGTAGGTAAAATTTGACTTAATTTATTAAGATAAATGAATTAAAGACACAACGCCATTTATTTGGATATTGACTTTTTTTTAACTAGATTACAATAATATTTCAAAATAAAAAATTATCTACACTTTAAATGGCTATTGCCAAATTTGAGGATTGAATTTCTATATACATAGCTGACTGGAGTACATAAGAATCTCGTCATAAAACTGTTTACTTTACAATTTTATTTTTCTAAAAGAATGATCAAGATTTAAAACAATGTTAGGAGGATATGGTCAAGAATACTCAATTCCCTCACTCTTTCCACAGCTGTCAACATAAATTGCAACTACATGGAAAGCTCGGCCAAAAAATAAATGCCCACGTGGCAAAGTTCATCGAGATTCCCTGTTGTTTGCTCCTCAATATTCGTCGGAGCCTTCGATGATATGGAATGGGACGAAGCAAACAAAAAGAAAGTAAACAACATGCGTGTATAAATACACGTACCTTAGGCATGAGCTGTCGGGGTAATATTTAAAAGGGTGAAACCGAGCGCTTGGGTAATATGGTTGGGGAGCTTTTCGTCCGTTTTTCCCTGTCTCGATCGAAATCCAGGAGGCAATAAGAACAGGACCAAGCCTGGAATACATTTTTACCATCAGTGGTTTGGAGAAGAAGCAAAGGTAAATAAAACTCCATTTCCTCCAAATTATATTGATTCTTGGAGGGGCTCATGGAACAAGATCTGGAAATTTACAACATCTCGTGTTCGAATCTCCAGGAGCCCTGATTTCAGTCTCAGATCTGCCAATGGACAAATGTTTCCACCGGCCCCCGCCTAAGTCGCAACAGCAGCAAATGAAATTGGCAGATGGTAGAAGACGAAAACCCTTTGTGGCAGACGACGGGCAAAGAAGCACACCGTTCAAGAAGATGAGGCTCCACAACGACGCACAGCATCTTATCAACAATGGCGATTCAAGTGAGCACAGATCTGCCAAAACCAGCCGATCGCCATCGCCGGTGTTTGATTCCCTCGCTGTCAAAATCGCCCCATCCAGTTCGGCAGGCTCGCGAGTTAACTGGCGGTTGGCCTGTTTTATGGCGAGGGAATACCTCTCACGCGGGACACTGCTGGGGAAACCATGGCCGCCGCAGGATTCGAACATCAGACCTCGGGAAAATGCTACAGCAGAGCCGAGGAAGAATCTGCAAGGAGACGAAACTGCCAGTGAAAGGGAAGCGCTTTTCTCTGCTTTCACCACCGTTTTCCTCCGCTCAGATGATATTCACATTCCCGGGATTTTTAATCCTTTACAGATGGCCGCTTGGCTCGGATTGATTTGATACCCGTCTGCTCGATAGATAGTAGTGATATAAGGTCCCTTACGATTGCTATTGTCTTTGTGTCGAGAATGTGAAACTCCCAATATTTTGTTTCGTAGGTTTTCTGTATGAGAAGGTTTCGATTCTCACAGATTCAAAATGCATGAATAGTTTTATGGACGTGGTATTTCATGCCTACAGAGTTTCAAGTCCGGGGACTGAAAATAATATGGCTAATTAAGTGTATAGAGGCTTTTTCTTTCTCACGTTACGGCAGGGAGGAATATGTAACTCTCTTTTATTTACGGCAGGATACAGGTTCGAATCCGGAAAGCTGCCTCTTGCTTGTCCCTCAGGAGAAGGAAACAGTCAGCGTGGTCCACTGGATAAGGGGTCCATTTCCAGTTTGGGGTTTTGTCCGTCATTTGAAGTGATTTTGAAGTTAATTTATTTATTTAAGGCAGTAATTGTTGTTTCCTTTCGTGCGTCAATCATGTGCACGAATTGTTTTCTCAGAAAACTTGTGGACCAACCTTATATCTGTTGAACCTACTTTTTATGTTTTCTTAATATCTAATAACATCATTATTAATCTTATGAATATTCTGTTTATTTCATTTTCCAAAGTTATGGTCTTTGTGAGTTAATTCATATATGGCAAGATTTTTGTCCTATGTAGAAAATGATGAAATTGGACGTTCGGTATGGGTGGTTGTAACTTCAAGATATGCAATTTTAGCTATAAATATTTTATTGTTCATTTTAAGAAATATTAATTTTTATATTATTTAGAGAAATTTAAAAAATAATTAGATGGAGTTTGGAAGTCAAAGAAACAATAATGCGGTTCAAGTGAATATAATAATAAAGAAAAGAGAGCAACATTTTGAAAAAATAGTGAAATATTGTATAAGAGCAATGAGTCCTATAAATAATATGTGAGAAAGATTATTTGTGATAGGGTTACTTCTTCACACTATAATTATAGTTCAAGATGTGGAGTATGCTATTCTAGATCAAAAATTTGTTTAGTGTAAAAATGCCTCAAACTATTTTTATGATTGTCATGTCTAGTAAACTTTTTAACATGAGTGCCTTCAACTCCATGTGAAACACTTTTGACCCAAAGCTATGAAGTAGTGAGACCACAAACCCAACAAAGGTAAAGGGATTCAAGCACAATAGCCCAACACTAATTTGAACTTTAATCATTGCTTCACCAACAAAGTATTTAAATCCCCAAACTACATCTCTCTAGACTATTTATACGTTAAACTTAATATATTCTTTAAAACTTAGATTTTTAATTTTTATTTTTCACATAACATTTTTAATTTATTTTTAAGTATAATTTGTTGAATAATGTTAATATTATTTTGGTCAAATTTTAGTTATGACTATAAAATGTACATCACTTATAAAATTGAAATGGTATACATTATATTTTTATAAAATTAATGTCAAAATCATCATTATATCTATTTATATATTATTAAATAATTTTTTTAATATTTCTAAATTTGATAGTAATTTAAAGAGATTATGATTTTTATTTTTTAAATATTTGAGCCAAAACAACTTCTAGAAATTTTTAGATAAAAAATAAAGTAAGTTAATCTTTTAAACTTGAAGGCGATTATATAAATTACAAAAAAAATTCTATCTACTATTTAACTTTAAACCACAAGGAAAGTAATAATTCCTAATTCTTATTTACCGGCATAATAGCAGCATAATCATACTAAAATATATTTATGTATCATATGGAAAATGATATGATTGTATTAGAATTAGATACATTTACGAATATAAAATGAGAAACAAAATATTCTTAGCATTTCAAAAGAGCACGTTTACTTAAACAAAATTCAAACTTATATATATATATGATAACTCTCATTTGTATGAGGTTTTTAAGAACACAAACTTGAATTTTATTGTACATAAGCTAGCTTAAGACAATTCTTTAGATATAATTGATGAGGATAAATGATGCTAAATATGAGTTTTGTAATCATTGAGAATGTGTAATTCAAAAGAATTGGTTTTGATTTAAATTTTAAAATATTAATTTTACACATTTTATTTTTGAAAGATGAATATTTTATTAAATTAAAATGTATTAAATTGTCATATTAATAAGATATGAGATAAAAATGACACCAAAAAAGTTGAGAACCATCATGTAAGGTAAAAATTGCTTAGATGTAATAGCAATATATGAATTTTTGTATGTCTAATTTTAATTCTTTTTCCAAAATAGTAGTGGAGTAGAACATGAACTTGATTATCAAAACCATGAAGAACTTAGGCACAATGTTAGGAAAGAAGAGTGGGGAACACTTTCGACGGTATCAAATTCTTAGGGAAAAATAAACCAAGGATGATTATCAATTCTAATTACAGTCATGAAGATGCACAAAAATAAATAGAGTAAACACAGAAGGATAAACTAGCACAAAGAAGAACACTAGTATTTATGTGCAAAAATCCTTACGGGTACAAAAACCCACGCACCCAAAGAAACAGTCACTTACATTATCATAAATTTGGTTACGTATCAGTTACAAATTATTTTCTTTCAGATGTACATTCTCAACCTCAGTTCTACAAATGCTAAATACTCGATCAAAAATTTTCACAAAGAATGACCCTCTATAACTTATTGAGTATCTCTACAATATTAGTTCATCTCCAAATTTATTTTCCCTCTCACCATCTATACCAACGAGTCCTGCAAAAATTTATACACATCACAATTCGTTATCGAATCTATTACTTTAACCGTCACTCCACAAACAGTCAACTATCTCACCTTTCCATTCATCCAATCCAACCGACAGTCACTACAGGGTTATGTGTGCCAGCATTACCGCACAATGGATACTACTCCATGGGTGTCACTGATACGCTTCACTATATCAGCTCCACCGTAGTGGCACCATCTTCAACATACCTGCTTCGTCATATTGCTTCACAATCAGCCTTACATACCACTTCGACATCGGGTACTGGTTGCACCGTACGGTTAGGAGTTGAGTCTCACCATAAAGCTAAGTATCCCCGATGGTTGACCTTTAATAGGATTCAAGATCTTTAAAACACACCGAGCTTGCACACCATTTGAACTTAACCAGGGTACCTTCAGAACAATCAGAGGCTACTGAGAAACACATACATCATAAATCTAATAAGACACCCTTTGCAACTTATCATACACACTACCGTAAACCAGTGTTCACCATGTGCTCCATTGAGATATTTGCAACAGAAACATGAATGGTCTCATCTCATGCACAAATTTTCTCACCTTCTACCATGCCACCACCACTAGACACATATAGAAGTCATTCACTCCTCCTCCTCCTCCTTAAACTTCACAACATTAAACTTCATTAAACATCTACTCTTCCTGATGAGCTTTTCATCTTAATCTGCAATATTGATTACAAGTACCCTGCAAATCACCCACTACAAAAGTGACACAAACAATCTTCCCACAATGATAACCTAGCTAGCCTTGCTCTGACAAATATTTGATTTAGGATAGGGTTAGGATTAAAATAGGATTACAATTCAACTAGGGTTACGATTAGGGTAAAATTATAGTTAGGGTTCAAATAATATTAGGGTTAAATTAGGAGAAATATATTAAAGTTAGCATTATGGTTAAGTTAAGAGAAATATTTTAGCTAGGTTTAGGAATAAATGAATGTTCTGGTGAGGGTTCAACTAGTTTTTTTAGGATATATGTTCAACCATGAAAAATTAACCCTCTTATTATGCTTTGAAGGATGTTTTAATATTACTAATAAAATAGTGTGATATATATTTGCTTATATATCATCAAAATGTGTATTACAAATATTGCATGAAAGAAGTCTAAATACTAATAATTGCTATAATTGAGACTTCAGTGATGGTTACTCAAAAAAAGAGAAATAGTTCAAATAAGATTTTTTGTTGATTTAGACTCAAAAACTAATCTTTGTGGCTTTTGGAGAAAGTTGACCAGGACACTAAATGGTTAAGCTGTATATGGGCTCAATTAGAGTAAGAGTTAGTGTTTGGGTTCAAGTAGATTATGGTTAAGGTTTAATTAGGGTTAAAGTTCAATTAGGGTTTAGATTAACACTAAGGTTTAATTAGATTCAAAGTTTAGTTAGGGCTATAAGAAGATCTTTGAGCTAGGTTTAGAGTTAGGATTAAATTATACCTAGGGTTGAATTGGGGTTATAGGAAAATATTCAAGGTTTTGTAGGGTTAGTATTAAAGTGGTTGATTGCAAAACAAGTTTTGGGTTATTGTTCAATTAGGGTTAGTGCCAACATTAACTTAGGGTTAGATAAGGGGAAAATCCTTGGGATAAGATTCAATTAGAGCTATCTTTACACTCACTCTTCAACATGGTTTAGAGTTTAATTAACTTTAAAATTTAGGTTCAATTTGGGTGGGGGTTGTGGCTAAAATTTAATTATGACAAGGCCTAGAGTTATATTTAATTTACTGAAGAGATCTTTAATTTAAAATTAGGTTTAATTTATGGGCATATTTTAAATAAGGTTACAGTTACCATATGATTAAGGAAAAAACTTTGCATAAGGATTATTACTACAATTAAGATATGAATGGGGTTTAAATAGAGTTAGAGTTAGGATGATGATTAGGGTTCAACTAGATTATAGTTAGGGTTTTATTAGGATTAGGGTTCACTTGAGGTCACAGATAGGGCTAGGGTTCAATTAGCCCAATATACAAGAAGTCTTCAAGCTAGGTTAAGGATTTTGTTAGGGTTATAGGAGATACCATTTATTTAGGTATAGTAAATTATGGTAAACACTAAGATATGGTTAGTGTTATAATTCAATTAAGGTAAGAAATCATGTTCAATTTTGGCAAGGGTCAATGTTAGGTTAGAGTTAGGATTCAACTAAGAGAAATATTTGATTTAAGGGTAGTGTTAGAATTAAAATAGGATTAAAATTCAACTATGGTTATAGTGAGGGTTAAAATGTAGTTATGGTTCAAATCAGATTAGGGAAAAAATTAGGAGAAATATATTTAAGTTAGCATTATGGTTAAGTTATGAGAAATATTTTAGTTTGGTGTACAATTAAATGAGTTTTGTGGTTAAGGTTCAATTAGATTTTTTAGGATATATATACAATTAGTTAAATTATTTTTCAAGTTAAAATAGGGTTGAGTTACAATTATGGTTATAGGAAGAATCTTTTTTTTTAATTTGATGCGAGGATTAAGTTATGGTTAGAGTTAATTTAGGGTCATGGAAAACCTATTTGAGTTAGGTTTAAATTACTTAATATTAAAAAATAATGTTAGGATTATGCCTCAATCAAAGTTTGAGTTAAGGTTAATTTAGTGTTCAATTAGGCAAAAATATTTGAGTTAGGGGTGTGATTAGGGTTAAATTAATGTTAGATTTAATATTTTTATTTGATTTGGGTTATCATTTGTTTGATATTGAAAAGAGATGACTAAGTCGAGCTAGTCACTTAACCGCAACCAAAATCCCTTGCATAAAATGTTGGAATAAAAACAAACCAAAGGAATTATGCATGAATAACAATAATAAAAGAGAGTAGAAAACATGGTTTCCTTTCTATTGTTTCATATAATATTGATTTATATATTTGATAATTAGGTAAAAAGTTATGCATAAGTTATAATATAAACGAGTAAAATAGACCTATAGATGTTAGAAAACTGAGAGAAGGGGGGTAAATCAGTTAGTTCTCAATTATCCTACAGTCCCAAATTCTCCCAGATGTATAGAACATCAATTTAAAACATATAAATCAACTCGGTGAAATGTAACTATGATATTAAACTTTTAGTCCTATACCGAGTAGCAGTAAATCTATAATTTGATTATTGATCAACATAGATAAAGTAATGTGTAAAGAAAAATAATAATCCACAATAATCATACACATTAACACATAGATTTTTAACATGGAAACCCTGCTAAGGGAAAAACCACTTGGGAGTGGTAACCCAAAATATTTCACTTTTCTGAAGTGAGCTCGGTTAAGAGCCAACCCTGAAAAAGGTTACAATACACACTGTTAAATTTGACCTGGTTAGAGGATTTAAAACTAACATTTCTCTCTTGACCAATCATTCACTATGGGGTCAACAAGAAAACACTCAACATTCATTAGAATGTCATAATAAAGACTTTTACGCCCTACTCGGTTAAGAGATTTATCTGTAACAATGGTTAAATTGATACAATAATGATCTGATTCAAATACAACTTTGCTTTTATATTTTTCAGATCTATGCTAAGTACAAAATACCTCTAATCAATTTGTTCACTTTCGGTTCATCTAATTCTCCATACTTTCTTTTTCTCGGTTAATTCTCTTTCCTCTGTCACTCGATGATGTCTATAGAAATGCTCAGTTCTGTCTTTAACCAATTTGATCAGTCATGCATGAAATTTGCATGTGTGCGCATCATAGCATCATGTAATTTATAATTCCTCTGTTGTCTCTTATATAGACATCATAACTAATTTAATTTCTATCCTTTAGATTTTTCTTCTTAATCGCCATCGTTGGTTTTTCTGCTTAAACCTTACTCAATGGTTGTGTTAAAAAACATTTCCATTTTCTTCATCTGATCTTCCTTGAATTTTCATAGCCATTTGATCATCATAACTAACCTTATCATTTACCTCAGAATTATCAATTTTCTATTCAGCCTTAGTTTAATTTTCTTGGTCAATACCGTAATGTGTCGGTGATCCCTAGCTCGGTTATCATTGTGTTGGGTATACACTTTATTTACTCAGTGTATACAAAAATCTTCAATTACCAACCACGTAAAATTTGTTTTATCCAGATCTTTAATGCATAATAGATTTTTTCTACCATAATGATACTCAAATAAGTTGACATCAATGATAATACATTAACTGATTAATATCTATCATCACTCTGTAACTCGTTTGACTATCAACAAAATGACTTCAAACATACAATCAGTTGTAGTTCATCAATCTCTCCCTTTGGCATTGATGGAAACGCAATATGAAATATGCAATTTGAAAATACCAAAAAATACCAAACTTCTATTCTACAACTACAAAAATATTGTAGTTCTCCCTAGGTTGTATATATAAAATGTTTCAGCATTAAAAACTCACCATGCAGACTCTCCCTACAGATTTCACTCTTCTGTTCTTGAATCTTTTTTCTCTGTAGATAGATATGTCATTTCTCTCCCTTTCTCTTTTTTCATTTTCTCCCTTGTAGTGGATAGATATTTCATTGATCATTCTCTCCCTTTAATGGATAGATATTTCATTGATCATTCTCTCCCTTTGACAATAATGCCAAAATGAAAATATACAACTCTTTAGTAGCCCAAAAAAATATCTCTGGTTTTTGGTACAGTAGAATAAGTACCTTGTAGTGTACATATATATTTGTGTTAGTCCAGTTCATCTTTGCATCGACATGATTGATATTTTGATTACATGTAGGTTGATGAAACCTCCTAGTCAGCTCAGTGACCAATAGACAATGGATGAACCCCTAGTCTACTCCTCAAGTACTCAAATGTATTGTTTGGTAAGGGTTTAGTGAATATGTCTGCAAGTTGTTCTTTTAATTGTACATATTCCAGTATAACTTATTTCTCTTGTACTTGTTACCTCAAGTAGTGATATTTTATAGATATATGCTTTGTTTTTGCATGTATCACAGGGCTCTTTAAAATACTTATTGCACTAGTATTATCACAATAAATAAACACTAGGTTAGTGATTTCTTATTTCATACCTTTCAAACGTTGTTTTATCCATGTAAAGTTCAAACAGTTTGCAGCAGCAACAACATATTCTGCTTCTACAGTTGACAAAGATATACATACTTTCCTTTTACTTATCCAAGTAACTAATCTTTCTCCTATAAATAATGCTCCACCAATAGTGATTTTTCAATCATCAATGTTCCCAGCCCAATCAAAATTTCTGTAAACTTCTAGTTCAAACTTGTCTTCCATTTCATACCATAATCCATAATCTTCAATGTTTTTCAAATATCTAAAAATTCTTTTTACAACAGTCATATGTGATTATCTGGGATTAGAAGAAAATCTTGCTACAATTCCAACTGTGTGTGCTATGTTTGGTCTAGTGTGTACAACATACATCAACTTTCCAATCATAGATTTGTACAATATTTGATTTACCTCAGGTGTCTTATCTTCTTTTGTCAGTTTGCAACCTATTACCATAGGTGCTCCAATTAGTTTTGATTCTTCCATTTTGAATGTCTTCAGTATTTCCTTGATGTATTTTGATTCAGTAATGTAGATACATTCATCCTGTTGTAAAATTTGCAAGCCATTGAAAATTCAAATTCTTTCCTCATTTCATCAACAAATGATGTGGATAGGTTATCATTTCCTCCACATATAATTTCATCAAAAACAATTTCAGCAATAAGAGTCTTATCATGATTTCCTCCTTTCAAATACGAATTTATGTTCTCACTTGTTATAATAAATCAAATGTACTGATAAGATAGGAATGTAGTCTTTCATACCATGTTCTCAGTGCTTGTTTCAAACCGTACAATGCTTTGTGTAACTTACATACCATGCTTGTCTGATTAGGATCAAAAAAACCTTCAGGTTGTTCAATGTAAACCTCTTCTTCCAGTATCCCATTCAAAAATGTAGACTTAACATCCATCTGATATACTTTGAGTCCTTTATAAGAAGCATATGCAAGTAATATTCTAACTCCTTCAAGTCTAGCAACGGGTGCAAAAGTTTCTCCATAGTCAATACTTTATTCTTGTGCGTACTAGTCTTGCTTTGTTTTTGGTTACATCTCCATTCTCATCCAATTTGTTTCTTAATATCCATTTGGTGCCAATGACATTCCTATCACTCGGTCTTGGTACTAATGTCCATGTTTTTTTTTTTTTCTGTATCTTCTCAGTTTCTTCATCCATTGCAATAATCCATTCTTCATTTTCAAGTGTATCTCTAACATTTTTAGGTTCAAATTCATAGATCAAATATGTGTTATCTTTCAACTTACTTTTTGTAATCATGGTAGCTCTCTTATCTCCAATAATCTAATTCTATGTATGATGTCTTCTTACATATTTTTCAAGTACATGTTCAATTCTTTGTTCTTCATTGTGTTCTCCTATAGGTTTATTGCGTTCTTGATCATGATCTTCAGTTGCAACATTTTCTTGATTCTCAGTTAGTGCCTCATGTTGGTTGGTAACATTACCCTATTGCACGGTAATGTTAGGTATCTACATGGAAAAAGTGACAGGTTCTTCAATGTAGACAAATATACTACAATCTTCTGGTTCTTTTATGCTTTCCTCATCATTCTTCTCAAAAAATTCATCAACTTTTACATTTTCATTTTCAATGTTCTTGTTAGAAGTCTTGTCCAAAAATTTATAAGCTTTTCTCTTAGTAGAATATCCAAGAAATATTCCTTCGTCACTTTTTGTGTCAAATTTCCCATTTCTATCATCTTTCAAAATATAACATCGACTTCCCAATATTCTAAAATAACTCACATTAGGTGTATAACCATACCATAATTCATAGGGTGTCTTGTTTGTATCTTTCTTCAGTTGTAATCAGTTTTGTGTGTATATAGCGGTACTAACATCTTCTCTCCAATATGTTTGTGCAACATTATTTTCAATCATCAGTGTTCTAGCACAATCCACAATTGATCTATTTCTCCTTTCAGCAATGCCATTCTTCTGTGGTGTCCTCGGTGTAGAGACCTGTCTCTTAATGCCATACTCATTACAAAATTTTGTAAACACATCAGAAATAAATTCACCTCCCCTATCAGATGTCAAACATTATAGGTTTCTACCACTTTATTTTTCCACTTTATCTTTTTACCATTTGCACATCTTAAATGCTTTAGATTTTTCTTTTAATAACATGATAGTCATCATTCTAGAGTAGTCATCAACAAATAAAATATTTAGTATATGTCACCATAATAAATCTGTGTTCTCATTGGTCCACATAGGTCTATATGAACTATCTCCAAAATATCATTACATTAAAAATTCTTTCTCTTAAAGCTAGATTTTGACATATTTCCCATTTGACAATTCTTGCACATTACATGGTCAGGTTTAGATAAGCTCGGTAATCCTCTAACTTTTATTTTATTTCTAATCTTAACCATGTTGTCAAAATTTACATGGCAAAGCCTCTTATGCCACAACTATACATCTTCATTCTTATCCATCAAACAAGTAGTTTCAGTAGTGTCAGGATAGAGTAGATTACCTTTTTGATTGTTCACCAGTGCCGATCAACTTTCTTGTTTCATCATAGATTCTAGATTTTCTATTTTCAAATGCAACTCGATGAGCTGTGTTATTCAACTGTGAAACACTCAACATATTATAATTAAGTCCTTTCACCCAATATGCATTCTCACATTTGATTTGATTGTTCAACAATATAGTACCTTTTCCTTTCACTTGACAAGATGTATCATTTCCCATTCTAACAGATCCACAATTATAATGCTCAAGAAATTCAAATTCTTCTTTATCTCCAGTCATTTGATGTGTGCAACCACTATCAATAGCCCAAATGTCATGCTTACTAACTTTAGAAATAAGTGTTGTTTCAACTTATCTTTCATCTTCTTCTAAATATTCTTTCAAAGCTACAAATACTTTCTCAATGTCCTCATCAATGTCATTATCTTTATCTTCAACAATGTAACAAGCCTTATTGAATTTATCTTTGTAATCGTGGTTATTTACTCTATCATACTATTGGTTTCTTCTATATTATCGATCATCTTTTCTGTCATTAGATCTTTCATTTCTTTCATCAGTCTTTCTTTTAGGGCATCAGGCAGAAAAGTGTCCAATTTCTTTACAATTAAAGCATATCAAAGCTAGTTTACCTTTATACCTTCCTTTCCCTTTGTGAAATCTTCTGATCATTAATGCTTCAAGTTCATCAAGTTCTTTGAGCATTCAGTTTTGAACGCACAATGTAATGATCAATTATAAATTTGAAGATTTGAATATGATCACTACTTAGAGTACAATGAAATATGATAATATGAATGTAATAGCAATGTATGTCATTTGCATTAGCTGAACATTAATCTTTTTGATTAAAAAAAAAGCCAAGACAAGGGGGCTAACCCGAATAGACATAGCTAGCATGAGAAGTGCAGACTACCAGCAGACAACCAGTACAACATGGGGTTCAAAAAACCCTCACCCAATACCCTTTTTCAACATCAAAAACTAGAAAATAAAACTAACAAGCCTCAACTCCACCATGGAGCTGGTAACCAGCTTGCACTCCCTAATAGACCCCAGCATCACCTTGGAGCTGGTAACCAATCTAAGTAATTAACATTAAAGAAGGAATTACAAATAACAGTAAAGCAGGAATTAAAACTAAACCAGTAGCAAGAGTAATTCCTAACATACCCTAGCTTCACCTTGAAGCTGGTAACCACTCTATGAGAGTAAGTTTCAAGGTAATTAACAAAGAAGCAGTAATTACTTTTAGCAGCAAGGGAATTAAGTCTAAAACCAACGTAATATTTTGAAACAAAATCACAGCAAGGCCATCAATGGCCAGCCAATAAAAAATCAAAAACAAGGCAAAGCATGGAAAACAGAGGAGGTTAATTGGGGTTTTTACCCCCATTGTCCAACATCACCTTGAGCCAATCCTCCGCAAGTAATTGGAACAACTTCTCGTTCTTGTGTACATCCTCTTGGGAAGATCCCTTCACCCTTTGCAGAAGTTGGAGAGTGGTAGCTGCCGAGTGCATAAACTTCACCGCAAACCCAACAACTTTGTTGAAGCTTTCACCCAAGTTTTTAATTTCCTCTTTAACCACCAATAGATCCATTTTAGAAACTGAGTCCAGGAAGGAAGCCTGAAGTGTTTTAACATCCTTCTGGATATGGTCAATATCCTTCACCATGGTCTGAAGACACTCATTCACCCTGTCCTTAACCTCCGAGATCCCCATTTTGGTTTCCTCCTCCCTCTTGGGTTCCTTCGCCATCACCTGGGGGTTCGCAGACAATAGGGAAGTGCTCTGTGATTCCACATTCTTATCTTCGAACAACTTACCCTTGGATAGGTCCATGGTAGGCATACCGAAGCTTGCCGAAACTTGGGGAGAGTCGAGGCTCTTCTTATCCCCACCTAGATCTTGAGAGTCTTTTCCTTTTTCTTTCTCCTTGATCTTTCTTTTCTTCCCCTTTTTAGTATTTCCACTAGTTCTGATTTTTTTAACCTCCTTTTCTGACTCTTTTGTTTCCTCCTCATCTTCAATGTACCGTTTCCTAACCACTTTCTACTTGAATCTAGTTTTAGCGATTCTATAGGACCTCCTTCTTTTCTCAGTATCTTCCTCATCCTCCTCTGACTCAATGATGATTTGGGTGCCACCCGTGGATCCTATATTAATCTTTTTATCTAGGGTTTTGGAGGAAGATGAGGGGTTAGGGGCGCCCGTCGCCGCCATAGTGCCCTTCGGTGTGGTAATTCCCTATAGGGACACAATTCTGAGGGGACACAGGGGAAGGTGAAAATTATAGAGGTGGAGGATAAGCCCTTGGTGGAGGATGCAGTAATTTTTCTTGGCTTTTAGCTTTTCTTTCACATCTAAAACCAAAGTTTCAAGAGAGTAGAGAAGGTAAAAAGGGAAGGATATAGTATCATTGTACCTAAAGTGATTAAGCAGGGGAAAGTGGTAGTTGTAGCAAGTGCCAAAGTGGCCTTCCAGGGTAATGTACTTCATGAGAATGAGGCAGACATCATTCCATGGGCTAGGCAACTCCTCCCTTTTAAAACCTCCATAGATTGGAATTGGAACCTCCATTTTCTTGAAGAATTTCGCCTTGCCAGTGTCTTCGTGGCTCTTCATAATATTTTTCCACTTTTTCCCCTCTGTGGAGAGCCCCGTAGCCTAGGCTATAGCTACTTCATTTACCTCAAAGGTAATTCCATTTATAGTAACTTTACGCTCAACCCAAGTTTTAACCAGTTGCTTGGAGATATCTTCATCACATCCTCCCATAGCTTCCATGAAGGGGTAAAACCCACCTTCCTTTAGATAGGTTACCGTGCACTAGTTTTTGAGAAACCCTACCTTAATCCTAGGGGGTTCCACCCTTACCATATCCACGCCCATATCAGAGCTATACTTGGGATTAATCTTGATTTGTACCTCCACTGACATAACACCCTTCACACCACCACCCAACACTCTCTGAACAAGAGTCTTGTGGAAGCTACCAACACAAAACTAGAGGACGGAATTACGCAGGATGAAAAACCAGTTGGGAATAAAATCCAGCATTTTTAATGAAATAACAAGCACCAGTCACAAGGTTAACCAGAGTAATTGCAGAATTTTCACATATCCAGGAATGATTGCCTTTCCCATAATTAATGCACCACAAAACCCCATCCGTCTTGTCAAGCACATCCTGCCTCGTGTTAATCTCCACGTTAGTGCCCAATTTGAAAAAGCCCGTACTCTTTCCTAAATTGGAGTTAACAGCTTGTATTTTCGGACTTCTAATAATATTAAAAGCTTTCCCCATCACTTTTTGAAAATTTGAATTTCGCGCAATCCTCGTGATTCTATCCACCTCCTCTCCCATCCAATCAGAGTCGAACTTGTACTCCATAAGTTAAGTATTTTCTTTTTCGACAAGAAAGGCAGTTTTCTTGGAAAGGGAGCCTAGGTTTCTCCAACATCTGAGACCATGTTGATTAAGCCCCATGGCTGCCAGCTTGTCAGCCACCGCATTTCCCTCCCCAAAAAATGTGTTATAATTTAAACTCGTTGAATCTGGGGAGAAGCGACCAAATGTCTTGCAGCAGATTTGACAGTTTCCAACCACCTTTAAAGTTTCCTTTAACCATATCAATAATGATTTTGGAGTCCCCCTCTATGACCAGTCTTTTAACTCCCAAGGTAACCACCACCTTTAGGCCCCATAAGAGGGAAGAGATTTCTGCCATGTTATTAGACCCTAATCCAAGTTTTATCGCATAAGAAATGATCATCTTACCATTATTATCCTAGAATATACCCCCACCCATAGTAGAACTATTGGAGGTAGCTCCATCAAAGTTCAATTTAATGAAATTAATCTCTAGGGGGGACCACTTGGTGTTTCGTCTCACCACCACCTTGGAGCAGTCGAACTCATAGAAGGAGGGAGGTAGTTGCCAATCCTTAGCGATCAAATAGTCAAGACTCTTGGGGGGGTAGAGGGGGGTTTCCAATAATAGGTAGAAAGGTTTTCCTTCAGCAGATTCATAGTCAGATGAGTTGTCCCCTCAGCATCATTTTCCTCCCCTCTGAAAATCCAGTTGTTCCTTTCCTTCCAAATATTCCAGCAGACATGCAGGGGTAACAACCTCAAAAGGGTGTTGATAAGCGGGTGCTCCTTGAGGTTTCCCCAGTTGCAAACGAATTGGTCCAAGTCCTCCATGAAGACCCAATTCAGTCTCATAATACTCATAATTTTGGTCCAGACCAGAGTCACGTAAGGATAGTGGATGAGGATGTGGTTGATAGATTCTGAATGAGTTTTGCACTAGCACATCTATTGACTAAATGTATCCCTCTTTTCTGGAGATTATCTAATGTAAGAATTTTTCCATGAAGGGCAGTCCACCAGAAGAAATTGATCTTGGGGATTAATTGGGGGATCTAGACTTTCCCCTAGCTCCTTTCATTAGCCACAGTCTTTAAATTGGTTAGATTAGTAGATTTCACCATTATTTCCCCTGAACTGGTATGGCACCAAATAGCTTTGTCCTCAGTCTAGGAAATAGGAATTTTGATGCCTTCAATAAGCTTCTAAATTTCTTCTATATAAGGTAGGAATTGAGTCTGGTCTTGAAAAGCATCCACAAGAGCTTTCCAATTCTTACCTTGAGAGATGTAATTGCTGACTTCTCCTCTAAAGTGAGTGATAAGTCTATCCTTGACTAGACCAAACTTTTCCTATCCCAGGGGTTTTTCCCCCACCCACCAATCCTCCTAGAAATGGATGTGAGTGCCATTTTTGAACAACCATTTTATAGCTTTGAGGAGACTTCCTTTGCTCTTATAAATGAAATTCCATATTTTTGAGCCAGAGGGTAGATTTTGCCCGTAGGGGAAATGGTTGTTATAGAAGTATTTCACCTTCATACTCCTACACCATCTAGTGGTTCCTCTAAAGACCTGCCAGCCCAATTTAGAGATGAGAGCTTTATTCAGGTCCTTGATTTTTCTCACTCCTAGCCCTACAGTTAGCTTAGGTTGGAAATAGTGTCCCAGTTAACTAGGTTCATTCTGGCCTTTTCCTCCATCCCAGACCAAAGGAAATTTCTCTGGATTTTTTCCAGCTTCTCCGTAGTTCTGTAATTAATTTTGAAAAGGGACAGGAAATAGATCAGAACCTTGGAGGGTAGAAGAAAGTAACTAGAGTTTCCTTGCATTGCTAAGAACCTTCCCTTTCCAACCCGCCAACTTTTTCTGCATTTTCTCTAGAATGGAGTTCTATAATTCATCAACAACTTCCTTCACCATGAACGGGAGACCAAAATAGGTATCTAGGAGTGAAGCTCCCTTACAGCCCATGCAATTGACAATTAAAGGCTGTGTTCTCAGTTCAATGTTGAAGAAGTAAATTTTTATTTTTTTGTAATTGATCATTTGTCCCAACACCAAAGCATAATTGTTCAGAAGGTGTTTCCACTCTCTAGCTTCTCTAATGCAGGATTTTCCAAAGAGGAATGTATCGTCAACAAACTGTTGAAGAACTTCTGGGTTAAGGGTGGAAGCCGATTTAAATCCAGCAATAGATCCAACACTTTCTAATCTTATTAAGTTCCGAGCCAGAACTTTAGCTAGCAGGAGGAAGAGGTAAGGTGATAGAGGGTCCCCCTGCCGTAATCCCCTTTCAAGAGTAAAGGATCCCTAGGGTGTTCCATTGAATAGTACAACAAAGTCAACCATTTCCACCGCCACCTTTATAATATTGATGAATTTTTCATGGAACCCAAATTTCCTGAGCACCTCATACAGGAAATTCCAAAGAACCTTGTCATAAGCCTTGGAGATGTCTAGTTTCAGAGCCATGCCAACATTCTTACCCTTTTCCATGGAGTGAATGATTTCATGAGTCGTGATAATAGCATCAAGAATCTGTCTTCCTGGGACAAACCCCTTTTGGTTGGGGTTGATAATTTTTCCAAGGAGGGGTTTGAGCCTGTTGGTGATAATTTTGGATAGGATTTTATAGATAGTGTTACAAAGACTTATGGGCCGAAAGTCACTCAAGAATTTAGGGTTTGGAACCTTAGGTACTAGGACAATGTAAGTTTTGTTGAGTCTTTTCAGGATACTACCAATTCTGACAAAGTCGTGGGTAACATGTATGAGGTCATATTTAACAGTTTCCCAAAAGTGCTAGAAGAAACCTGGGGGAAACCCATCCGGACCTGGGGATTTATAGGCACCCATGGAGAACACCGCTGATTTAACTTCCTTCTTAGAAACCTTAGATAAAAGGGTCTCATTGTCTCCCTTAGTAACAACCTTGGGGATAACTTCCATAAGGGAGTCAAAATCAGCATCCATCCTAACCTGAGATGGTCTTCAGAAAATTCCTTGGAAGAAATCAGCAGCATGATTACCAATAAGCTTCTAGGGATTCAATAGTATTTCTCCTTTTATGAATGGAGTTGAATCTGTGGAAAAAGGTAGAGTTACAGTCACCTTCCTTCAGCCATTGTGACCTTTGCTTCCAAAAAATTTCCTCCCTTTTGAGGTTTTGTTTCCATTTGTTTCTTCATTCCTCCTCCTCCTAGTGGTCCTTTTAGGTATCCTCCCCAATAGCCATATCCTTCTGGAGGAGCGTCAATTTCTCTTTGAGATATTTTTTACATTGGAAGATGTCACCAAACTTGGTTTTACTCCACCTTTCTGCCTCCCTTTTGATGATTTTCAACTTTTCAGCAATTTTGAACATAGTCGTTCCCTTCACCGGGGTATTCCACCATTTTTTAATACATTCTTCAAACTCAATGTTTGAGTGCCACATGATTTCATAATGGAAAGGATGGGGTCCATTACGTTTCCTCTCTTCCCAATCAAGGATCAAAGGGGAGTGGTCAGAAACTGTTCTTGCAAGGTGTGAGAGTTTGAGTAAGGGAACAATATCCCAACCTCCCGAGACCAGCCATCTATCTAGTCTGAATTGTTTGAGGTGTCTCCCTTTTCTATTGTTGGACCAAGTAAATCCCATTCCCTATAGGTCCAGATCGGCCAGGTCATTGTGTCTTATAAAATCAGCTAGCTCCTGCATACTTTCCGAGAATTCTTGTGTGCCCCCACTTTTCTTAGAGGGGAATAAGGGAGTATTAAAATCCCCTACACACATAGTGGGGTGAAATTGATTATCTTCTATGAGGTTGGATATTTCCCCCCAGATTCTACTACGTTCGCCTCTAATGTTAGGAGCATAGATATTATACAAGTACCAAGAAATATTGTTCCAAGTAAACAAAGCAACAAGGAAGTTATGAGAAAAATCCATAGCGTTTCTAGATAATTTACAATGGTTCCAGAGAGTGGTCACACCTCTAGAGGCCCCATCCACTTCACTATACAGAAACGTTGCACCCGACCAAATATTGTCCACCAGAAGAGTGAAGTTTTGATACTTCATTTTAACCTCCTGAATAAGAACCACATCAAACTTGAACTCAAGAATATACTTCTTCATAGCGAACTATTTTTGTAGGCTGTTCATGCCCCTTATGTTCCATGAGAGGAACTTCATCTTTTGTTTCTTTGGGAGTCTTCTAGGGTTAACTATCGTCCATTGGTAATGGCCCTTTCTACTTCTTTAGCTCTAACCGCTTTCACAGATGGTCGACCCAGTTTGGTTTCATTCCCCACATCTGCTTTTTTTTTGTATCCACACTTTCGTCCCCCTTCTTGCTCCTAGTTTTCCTTTTTGGTTCTGACCAGTCCAATAGGCTAGTCGAAGGCGGCGAGTGGAATATTTTTGGTATTTCCATTACCAATCCCACCCCAATAATGGTTGGGGAGGAAATTCCCCCCCCTCGTCCCTTAAACTACTCAAATCCACATGTGTTTCAGTCAAAATGCTTTCTAAAGCTAGTTCCTTCTTCCCAATGTTGACTTCTTTATTCTCTGCCCCTTTTGGGCTATCTTTGTGAGAGTTGGGGGCCACTTGTAGGTCATCAACCAACTCTCCTTCCTCTAGATCTACCACTTTTTCTACTTCTTTAGCCTTTTCATTCCCCTTTACCACCAACCCAAGAGAAGGCATCTAGCCCTTACCAAGGGGGGGAGGGGCTTCTGTGGTCCTCATGGAACCATCAGCATGGTCCCAAACCTCTTCATCCACATTCAAGGCTACAAAAGTAATCTCCCGAGAGTCTTGCTCAACCATCTTAGTCACTGCCTTGCATTTAGTGACCACATGCCCATTTTTACAATGTTTTTGGTGGTGTAGAGTAGCATTTTCATACACAATGGCCTGGTTCTACTTTTCCCATTTGGATTTAAGCATCACAAAGTTGGGGAGGAGGTTATTCATTGTCACATTCACACAGAATCTTGCAAAAACCAACTTAGTTTTCTGAGCGATAACTGTGTCCGCTGCCACATAGCTTCCAAATGAATTCCCGATCCTCTGAAGCACCTTCTTGTCCCAGAATTCAAGGGTAACCTAGGTAGGCGGATCAACATCGGTGCTACTTTTTGCAGTTCCACCTCAAGATTGAAGCCTAGCTTCCATTTGGCCATTAGTAGAGCATGTTTTCCATAGCACCAGCTTCATGTGGAGACAAGAGTGTATTCCTCTGTAGCGTTAAATCAAAAGAGGAAAATCCCTCCCAGCATAGCTGAGATAGACACAGTACCCTTGACCTTCCATTTCTTCATACACCACCTTCAGAACATATCTATGGTGGGTCAGAAAGTGACAAATCTCCCCACCAAAGCAAGTTGTAGCGTGGAAAAAATGCCATCAACCACACCATCTAGGACATCAATCTCAGGGCCAAATTTTCCTACTGAGAAAATAGGGGGTATAGAGGTGTCAGGAGACTCTTTCCCCAACACCACCAGTTTCTAGCCCCCTATTGGGCCCTCTTTGACTTCTGCCACATGTTTGGGGCAAGAATCCACACCATCTAGACACTGCAAAAGAGTAGACCCCACAAAGGCAGAATCCACAACACTAGGGACCGTAGAGCAGTCACTTCCATCCCTACAAGAAAGAACAATGAACAGGTTTGGGCAGAGGACCTCTGTGCTCCCTGGGATCCCCGACAGAGCAGAGGTCGAAGCAAGCATTCAAAAGGAAAAATGAGAGGGAAAGATGCAGAAGTTGCAGAGTGGTAAAAGTTGCAGATCAATTAGATACTCTTCTATGCAGGGGCATCATGGTTAGTTGAAAGAGATGTATCTTTATGCAATTTTTTTTATGATTGCTATCCCGCATGTAAAAAATTTGGGTAACAATTCTGGCAACCTCTGATGGATGTCTACCTGCTAGACATTGGGACCAATAGCCTAAAACAATCCATTGGGCATTGAGTTTGTTAATCACCTATGGAAACCCTAAACCTAGTCTATGGATATAAGAAAACCCTTTCCCATTGATTGTGTGTATGTTTATAATTGGTGGTAGTGAAGCAAAAACTTCATTATCACAAATTGTAAATATATTCTTGATCATTGAGGAATGATTTTCTTGCGTTTGCAGATTTTGAAAACCTTAAAATACCTTGAATCTTGAAGAATTATTGAAAACTAGGAAAACTAAAACTAAAACTGACCTAACTGTGCTTGAAAACGCTTAGGGAAAAACTGGAAAACTAACCTACTCTAACCAGCCACAAAACATGCTAAACAAAACCATTTAGTGGTTCATTGAAATATTTTCCCTTTCTGCTCAAATTGTAATGATGCACATGCTTATTGGAAAATACAAGATAACTGAACAATGAAGCATTTTTAACCAGTTCATTCAATATTTCAAGAAGAGAGAAATTATTTTGACTTACTTTACTTTGCTAGTAGAAGAAATCTGAATCAGCATGATGCACTAGATCTTCCCCATCAATCTCCTAATAATAAGAATTTGTTGTAAATGAGGACTCTTCTCCTCTCTCCAACACAGCCAAATACCAGATTGGAGAACCTCTTGAGAGTATGAAGCTAGACCCTTCCTTGTTGATTTATTTACTTTTCTTTGGTTCCTCATGGTTGTCCTGCATCATTAGCAGCCACGATAGCTCCTCCTCTATGGTCAAAGGACCATCATCTTCTATTAAATCAGCTAGGAGCTCATCAAAACTATTGATCCATTGGGAATCAGGAGCACTTGGTTTCATCTCACATTTATGCACACAATTATTACAAAGATTATTCTCCAACATAGAGTACCCTTGAAAAGGCACATATTCTAGCATCTCAACAGCAAGCTTCTCAGAGAAATCTACAATAATGATGTCAAAACAATCTTCTAAGATTTGGTTAGGTTCTTGATCATGAACACCTTGCTCTGCTGATGTGACCAGAATCTCATCTTCCTTCTCTTGATAAAAAAAAGAGGTTAACTCCACAAGTAAAATCACAACCATCCCTTCTTGTTCGAAAGAGTTTCCTGCAATCAATGATGTAGTTTGTTCACTATCCCTCTCAAAATATGCAAGTAGATCTGCAAATGAATCCATTACCTCTTGTCTCAACTAGCTCTGATCTTGACCCTTTGCAACTTGTTCAATTATATTTGAAACAATCACCTCCTTATCGACTCCCTAATCTTGAAATGACTCACATGGGGCATCCTTGATAAGATTTGGCATCTGAAAACCAGGATGCTTAGTCCATGAAGGTTGCCACGACAACCTGGTATCTTGCTCATCTGGTTCTGCTACATAATACATCTCTGAATGAGAATCAATAAAGTGGGTTGGTTGATCATGCTCACTCAAGGGCTCTTTTAGGGGTTGTCCTATTTCTGTTATAGGTTCATAATCCTTAAAACTTGAAATCTCCAGCTTGGATCCTTTGATTGTAGGCTAACTAAGGGCACAAGAAGCTGCTTGAGCTTCTAGCTCATGTAATCTTGCTGTTAACTGCCTCATTTTTTCCTCTTTAAATGCAACTTGCTTGGAAAACAACTCCTACTCATACCTTTGAGCCTCCATCTCTTGATGGTGTATGTGAGATTGATAAGATAGCTCCTCTTGATGCATGCCATACTCTTGCTCTTTCTCCACAGATCTCAGTTGTTCTTGAAATTTCTTTTGAATATCATCAAGGCTCATGTTTGGAACATGCTAGGGATAATTCTGAGAATTATTAAATAAATTCCTTTGTGGTTGCTGATAGGCATATTGCCAAGAAACTTTCTTCTTGATTGGAGGGTGGTAAGCTTGAGATGAGTGTTGTCCTTCAAATTCTGGCACAAAAAAAGTAGCAGGGATGTACTGATATGATTGATATTTAGTGAATATAGGAACACCTTCATAAAATGGAGGATAATAATCCATCTTAGGCACAGAAACTGCCTAAAACCAGTAGATATAACCTTAGAGTTGTCAGATATGCATAAAACTAACCTCTTAAAGGTATGCAACTTGTTGGATGCATATCAAAACCAACAAGAACTGTGAAATCTATGACCTTCTGTCCCACCAGGCATGCCAAAAGCTATTAAGGCCAAAAATTATCACCCTAACTCAAGCATTAGGGAATACTAATATTTCATGGTAACAATGGAAAACTTCCTGAGTTGTGGTTGGACTTTGAATAAGAAGGAATCTCTAGATTCTAGGTCAGTTCCTATTGGATTTGGGGTATCACTAACTTACTGCTCTTTTCCTGATTTCTGGAAGGAAAGGGAGAAATTTTAACTAAAACTGAAATGAGTAAAAAATTGAAAAGGTGATACACCAAATAAGATTTAGATTTATCAAAAGGTTTAAACTAACATTCACTTGACATACCCTAATGATTTTCTACAAAATCACTCATTGTCCAATACATAGGCTAACTTGGAAATCACTACTAGGGATCTCACCACAAATAGCAATACTCCTATCAACAGACATGCAAATTCTGCAAAAGGTTATATTCTATAACCTAGAATAGGGATCAAGACAATTCACTAATCTATGTTATGGATACACTACACTTTAATGTAGAAAATTGAATAGGATTGATAACAAAAACCATAACAAGGTGTATGAATAATGGTCTAGCTTTATTCTTATCAAAATCTATGAGAAGTTACATGAATGAATTTCAGAATAATGGCAAGGAATACATGCATACTCTTGAACAAAATTGATACTCAACATGAATTGAATGGGTACAAAATGCATTAAAAAGGCTATATGAACCAAATAGTTCACTAAAAGCTCTTCTCTCACAATTCTGAACCCCCTACAAATGAATAAGAAGTTCAGATATATGGCCTCAAAGGCTAATTCTGAAAATGAAATCCCCCCCCCAAAAGGTGCTCCTAATGTTGATATTTTTTATTTACATCTTTTACATAATATATATCAACATATTACATAGCATATTATAAAAACTCCAAAAATATAACCCAAAACACCAAAGTTGTAATCCCACAATGTTTAAAATCCTAACTCATATCCTAAACCCAACACTATAGCTTCAAAAACCCTAATTCTTAGCCTAGCCCACAATTTAGTTAAGATTAAGAAAGCCTAACTTGACATGACTAATACAATACAAAGATATTTCCAATGGCTAGTTGTCTAGGTATTGTCATGGTATTGCAGCTACCCAGGGCATTAACTCCTCAGTACTTTGATGGACTCCAAAGTTTATCAATTTTGACATAGGCATTTTTGCATTTCATTTTTACATTATGCAATTTTAGGTTTTGCAAAACCCTAGCTGTTTGTGCCGCCATCTTTGTGATTTTGGCATTCTTCTTGGTCTCTATTGCTAAACTTGGCTAATCTGGAGTTGATATTAGTTTATACACTGGAGTTAACTATTTTTGAAAGAATAAAAGAGCTCGGGGTCATTTCTATACCCCGGCTTCTTCCTTGGAGATTAATTCCATAACATATGGCATGGCTTTTAATTCTTCTTAAGAAGCTCAGGCTTCTTCTTGTATGAATTGGTGTTATTTCATGTTGATTTGTGGCTTGGGATGTGTTTGGCACTTGACTAGAGTCATTTTCACCTACCTTGAAGTCACTTGCTGTAAATAAAGAGCTCGGCCTCTATTCTTCTCTATTGAACTCAAACTTTGTTGTGAGTGGGAGTTGTAACTTGGGGTTCTATTCTAACATCAAGCATTGCTTCATTGTGGTTACGCATCCATTGTTGGGCTCTTCTCAAACTTGGATTTTTATGTCATGATGTATGGCGGTGATATTGCATTTCTTCTTTAAGAAGCTCGGGCTTCAATAGTTGGAAATCAGACTCTCCACCATTGGTTCTTTCTTCAGACTCTGCATGCCATATTATGAGAACTCAGGCTCTCTACATATTTTCCATGACTGCACTTTTGGAACTCCTAGATAAATTATTCCTTCATTTCTTTGGATTGTCTTCTTATTTAACTGATATTGCATTACATGGTATAAAAAGTATTGAGTTACGGGATTTAGCTTTAATGTCTCTCCATGATTCACTGCAATATTTATGGGTTCCTTCATTGTGCTATATTGTCACCTTTCCTTCAGTTAACTCCATCTTTGTATGTTGTCTATAGTTATCGAGAGGTGAACTCCATTTTGTGTCGAGACTGTAAACCAGCTGATATTGTGACTCCTTCATTCAATGTCTCTTTTAAAGCATGATAATAATATCATAAAACATAAAACATCTTCTTTCCATTGAGGCTCATGAGCATTTCTCTAAGGTGAGAAACATTTCTATGTTTGATATGCATCTTTCTGTCTAAAATTTTCTTGTTTTATGTAACTTGTGCTTTGTCTGTATTTATTGCTGTCTGAACACTTTAAATATGTAGTTTCTTTATGCAGGAAATAGAAGTTAACAACATATAAACACACTGTTATTCCATTTTTTATGTAAAATACCACCCATGGGGTTCGAGTACGGGCTTGTGACTCCCATGGGTGATATTTATAACATGAAGCTCACCTGAATATGCACATCTCTCCTTCTCTATATCTGCTCGGCTACATCTCCTACATGCAATGAACTTACAAATTTCTTTCCAAACATGAATAATGTATCAATAACAACATCATTTACTTTGATGGATACATAACCCTATCATCTCAAGACACCAAGACAATACTATTTTCTCTTTCTTTATTTCTCTTAAATATACACTGTTATGAACTATATTCTGCACATGCAAATCACCTACACTTGATAACACTATAATTTAATCATTTTCTTGCACATCAATGTTGAATTTTGCATACTATCACATCTCTTTCTTTCCTGCACATGTGAACATATACCATTCTTTCATCCTATAATAATTCATATTGTGAAGTTTGAGCACGGGCTTGTGACAGTCACTGCATCTTTCAAATGTAGCAAAGGTTTTCACAAAGATATGTCTCTTTGATATTATTATTCTGTTAATGTAAATGCATATCTTCTCATCTCATTGATGTTATCAGTAAATATGCAGTTTGGGGAGTTTGACTGATGTATGGTGTTTTTAGATTTTCTATGTATTTCTTAGATCTGACTTGGATCTAACATCTTTTCCTTCATGATGCATGATACAGGACTAAAAGAATACCCTAGATGCAGGACAAACATAGACAAGACCAAGACATGAAGATTTAGATGATGCAAATGATCAACTGAAGAATGTAGAAGACCTCTTAAAGGAAATACATAGATCCCTAAACCTCATCATGCTCAATCATACTTTCTTTTCTGCATATGTCCTCTAAGTTTCAGTATGAAATATTGCAACCTTTAAGGAACACTTGTTCACTACATTCAGTTTTGAATGCACAATGTAATGATCGATTATAAATTTAAAAATTGGAATCTGATCACTACTTAGAGAACAATTAAATATGATAATATTAATGTAATATGCAATGTATGTCATTTTCATTAGCTTAATAGTAATGTTAAAGAGATGTATCTTTATGCAATTTTTTTTATGATTGCTATCCCGCATTTAAAATTTTTGGGTAATAGAACTATCAATCTCTCCTATCTTCAATGTGAAGGATTTAACCAAATACAAAGGCCCAAATGTAGAAGAGCAGGGGTACATTATATAAATGGCTAAGGATGTGGAAGAACATAGAGTACCTGTCTAGACACAGCCTCAAGTTGAAAGGGTTCTAGACTCTAGGGTGAAGAAGAACACTAGATATAGAATCTACATGGAACAACTACTTAAGTGGGAGTATCAACCTGAATCAGAGGCTACTTGGATAGAAGATATTTATTTCATGAAGCATGGCATCAGTTTAGAGCTCATCACAGCTCAAGTAACTTGACTTTCTTGTTGTAGGGGGAGAATGGTGCAGGAGCACCTTAGGGTCCTAGTAGAGATCCTATTCAAATTTTGGCTTGTAGGTAGTTCTATCCAACCACCAATCAATAAGGACTATGATAAATTCCCAAGGTGTGTGAGAGTTTCTAGTAAATAGGATTTTTTAGTTTCATGTCTTTGTTTGAGTCCAAAAGGTTCTAACTAGTTTATTTTACATTTAGAACTAAGTGAGTCAAAGTTGGTCAAAATGTGGACCAGAATCCAAAAATGAGTGGTAAGATGTTATATGAGGTCTAGACATGGTTCTGGACCAAATATGTTGGTTTTTAATCAAACTATGCAAGTTAGGAGTAATGAAGAGGCAAAATTGCAAAAATTGAAAAAGTTGCTCATGACAACTTTGTAACTTTGAAAAGTTGTCATGACAACTTTCCTAAAAAGTTGAAAATGGGCATAAATGAGGTAAGAACCTGATCTTAGGGTCTGAACATGTGTGGGAGGGATATATAAGCCTAATTAAACCCTAATTGAGAGGTTGGTCTTCAGATTGTATGGGCTGTTTTTGAGAAAGGAAGTAATTTACTTGGTTTTGTAACACTGAGACACTTTTGAGCCTTCATCCACACTAAAATGGATTGAATGGTGAACTATTATGGAATAAAATTTTATTTCTTTACATTTAGATACTTTGTGTGGCTTTTTATTTTGAAGCTTGTACACTTCTTTAGCAAGTTGTAAATTCTTTTGTTTTGACGGTGATACTGTCCAGTATAGAGCAGTTTATGTAAATATGGCTCCTTCTTGAGTTACATATGTTGGATATTTATGGCCACTTGGAATCAAGAAGGGAACTATGTATACTATTTAAATATGTGTTTGTGGTTTTTTTTAGTATGGGAGCTAATTTTACCACCAAGCCCTAGATGAGTTTATGGCACCCGGCTAGGAGTTTGCAGAGTTGTAGAGAGGTAGAGAGTGCATGAATGGATTGGTTTGTGACAATCACAAGCTAGAGAGTGAAGAAAAATTATTAAAGGTTATGTGGACATGGGGAGAAGAGGGTTTGAGTTCATCTTGATAAATTTTGAGCCCTTTTGTTACATACTGGTCCAGAGACCCTAAAAACCCTTAAAAATAGGGGTTTCTTTGAAAACCACTATATGAACACCTTGAGAAGCCCAAACCTATAAAATCTTGAAGCTTAGGATGAGTGTATAAAGAATCCAAAGTTGGTTTTGGGAGTGGTTAAGATAAGTTTCAATGAAATGCAAGTTTTCCAAAATTAGGAGGCCTAATTGAGAAAAAAGGCTACAAGGCCTAAATTATAGGGAATCAAGAACTCAATTGAAAATTCCATGCAATATTAGTGAAAGGGGTTCTAAAACCTATAGGAAAATATGGAGAAAGAGGATGGATGCCTAATTACCATACCAAAGAAGGATTGAGAATATAGTTGCTTGGATAGGACCCATGAGTTCATAGGAGGTTTTGAAGGAGTGAAGAGAGTGTGATGTTTAGTGGAGAGATTCAGTGGAGTAGACGATTAATAGAAGAATCCTCTAGTTAGGGTAAAGATAAAATTTCCCGAGGAAGGCTAAGAGTGTGCCTTAGGAAGAGCAAGAGAGCTCTTGAAATGGAATGTCCCCATCACAAAATCCTCTGAGAATGACCCAAATGGGAACAAGGAAAAGATATCCTCTACGAGCCCACTATAATAAAATACTTCTTTGAGACTAAAGCATCAAAAGATGAGTGCATTTCTTCATAGGGATGTAGGCCTCAATCATTCTTGCATGACTATGAAGGGCCCAAACTAGGCACTTTAGTGTAGAAACCACCTGGTTCACCCTGAAAGTGTGATAATCCAAGTGAAAGGAGGATAGTAACCTCCCCAAGAAACTCTCCATATTGTGCCTTCCTCAGCATTTGGATTTGGTTAATACAAATTTGTTAACCCATTGCGTGGTTGTCGGTGGTCATATTCTAATTATCTCTTGAAGTGTTCCTAAGTTTGCGTTCGATGGTTTTCACACTAGGCCAATTACCTTTAGGGATAAAATGTGTTTGATCTCCCCATGCTTGGGTGTTTTATGTGTTTTATCAACACTTTCAACTTTACCAAAATCTACCCAAATGTTGTCAAAATCATCCAAGAAAATTCTGATTTGTCCAAGATCCTCTCAAAAAAGTGGCAAACTATCTAGTTTATCATCTTCTCACCGTGGAGAGCATATCATCTTACAGACTAGTGAATTTTCATGAGATACAAGTGATTTAATATATGAGCATCTTTTTTTGTCCTATTGTCAAGTATAAATTATCGTACAAAGGATAATCTTCAAGCCCAGTTGCTGATTTCACCACATTATCGTATTGTTCTTTGAGTTTTGTCGCACGAGTTGACAACTTTCACCATATAGTTGTATTATTCCTAAAAAATCATCGTACGATTAGCTTCCTTCTATTGTATCACTCTATTATCATTTTTCATCCAAATCCTTGTTGTGACCTTTGATATCATTGTTTGACCTTCTATTCAGTTTCCCAGTAGGATCGCTAGTCTATCTCGATAAGTGTCCTTGAGATTTAGCCTAGTTACCTCAATCTATCATCCCAATTTCTTGAGTACTTGACTAATCTCATCCTCTTTCATCAATTTGGCTGTAAGTGTCCCTTATCTAAGAAATGAAGCCTTAACATTGACACCTTATACCAAGTTCATCCTTAATCTACATCATCTCTCATCAATTGTTGAGACAAGTGGCCACTTCAGAAACTGAATATTGGTCTAATTGATCTAGCTACTCCTAGCTTTAAGTCTCAATGAATTTCATGCTAGTATAGACTAGAAGCCAATAACAGAAGGCTGATCTTGATCTAAAAGGTAAGGCTACTCAGAATCCTACTCGCGGACCCTCATCTTGTTGAAAACCAAGATCTACACAAAAGAATCCAAATCAAGCCATCATCCATACATTGATCAATACCCGTACTCCAAACTTCAAGTCCTCAATACCAATCATTTCCTATTCAGCATCATAATGAACCAAAACATATTGGGTTTTGATTGGGTATGTATTCATGACCGGTAGAGCCACCACAATAGTGTCTCTTCCTCTATTGAGGAACCTACTGAAGAAGAAATCAAAAGATGTTAACAAGACAAACATTTCAAAAAGATGATTCAAATGCTCATGCAACTAGAGAAAGATAGATACTTTATGCATCTAGCCTCCATGGGGGTCAAACTTCCTCTGGAATTTGATGTTGAGAGGCTAGTACAACATGAGGAAGAGTCTCATATTACTACCGTTAATCAACAACAACAAGAAATGAGATGTGAACTCAGAGAGATGAAAGAAGCAAAGTAACAATCTTCCAGCAAGTATTTACTGGAATCAATATGTCCTTTTCTATTTGAAAAAAATCCATACATGCCACCATTTCCAACCAAAATTGAAATCCCAAACTATGACAAATATGATGGAGATGGTGACCCTCAAGATCACGTAAGGGAATTTTACACTATGAGTATGGAATTTATGCATGAACAAAAAAACCTAATGAGACTCTTTCCTTGAAGCCTTAGAGGCAAAGCCGTAGAATGGTTCACTAAACTCCCATCAGGTATTCATACATTTGATGAACTCATACATGAATTCATGCAACAGTATTCTTATAACATCTTGCACATAGTCACCATGTTGAACCTCTATAACACCAAAAAACACAACAATGAACCTTTTGTCAAACTCCTCCAAACATGGAGAAAGATATTTCAAAGGTATCCTAGACAAATCACAAAAATGGGGAAGATAGATATCTTCATCAGTAACTTGGTACCCAAAATGAACTATGCACTCCAAATATAAACTTATGTTGCTTTTAATAAACTGGGAGAGAGCGCTATCCAAATTGAGGAAGTTCTTCTAAATAACGGCGAGCTTACCTTGCATAAAGATGGTAAACCCTCAAACAGTCCCAATAAAAACAATAAAAAAGACAATAACATATATTGGAACAAGAACAAAAATGTGGTCAATATGGGGTGGTTGATTCATCTGATTTCACGCCTAAAGGACCGATATTCAATTTATCTAGTAGCATCCACGCTGCTAAGAACAACTTAAATATTTCATCAACTCCAAAAAAAATCAAGACACACACAAAGAAAAACCACCATGGGTATCTAAACCCAAGTGAATCTTTACCGCTCTAGGAGAACCACTCAAAGAGACAGTGAAGACTTTGTTGGCCAACAAGATCATCACGTTTCAAGACTCAAAGCCTTGGGAACTAGAAATTAAACTTAAGTGGTGGAATGATAACCATTTTTATGAATATCAAAAGAAAAAGGGACACTTGACCAATGAATTAATGAAATTAAGACATGTCATACAAGGCTTGTTGATAAAGAAAATATCACTATTGACAGACATTATTCGAATAGAGATCACAAGGCTTCCAAACAACTTCTTCCTTCTTACAAACAAGGAGAATCCTTAAAGAATCAAGGAGCCAAAGTGAACTATATCTATGCTAATAATGACAATGTGATCCATATGCTTGAACCATGTGACCAATCAGTTAACATGACCATAATCAAGGATAAGAAAGATTTTGAATCTGTCAACGCTATAATGAGAAATTAGTCCAAGATTTTTCTTAAGGGGTTGGCCTCCTCATGAAAATAGTCTGTCAGTACAATAACAAAGCCTTTGACATCAATAAAAATGGTATCATCAATCCAAGTGGTGAATTATAACTTGGTTGATCAATTACAGTGAAGCCCTACTCAAATTTATATTTTAGAATTGCTTAAGGTCTCACCATCACATAAGGAGATTCTTGAAACTACACTTTTGGAAACAACCATGCCAAATACCTTGGTGTCAATCAATTCCAAAAAATAGTGGATAACTTGACCTCGCTTCACTACCTCTCTTTCTTAGAAGAAGATGATAAGTCGCTAAATCACCTTCATAATCAACCTTTTCACATAGAAGTATTGATACATAAACATAGATTCAAATACATCTTGATAGATGGAGGCACTGGTTTGAATATTTTTACTCTCAAACTTGTAACATCATTGGGGTTTTCAGAGCATGCTATAGACCCAAATAGGAAAATAACCATAAAGGCATATGATGAAGAAGAGAATTCATCAAAAGGGTTATTTATGTTACCCATGAGGGTGGGACTAGCCAAGAGAGATATATTATGCTAAATGTTAGATTTACCTTTAGCCTACAATGTCTTATCATGAATATATTGGGTCCATGATATGCAGGTTGTCCCATCAACATATCATTAGTGTGTGAAGTTACCACATAATGGAGTAGAAGTATCCATCCTAGCCTATAGTAGCTACTCTTGCAAAAATTTAAAACAAGCTAACAACATGGTCCCATGCAACAAAGAAGCATTCAATGGTCAATAAGTTGAGAGTTCTAAAGAAGCTATCATGATAAATTTTGAGGAGAAATAAAAAATAAAAGACACAATAATGGAATAATATCAGCTAGATCCCTTTCCACCTATGAAAAACTTCCTACATCTTCTAGGTCTTATGTAAAACCCTCATCATCACCCAGGCCTTCTAGTTCCAAGAAAATAACAATACAAGAAGGAATGAATATGGTAAAGACTAGTGTTTCTCTTGTTGATGAAAATGAGGACAAATATGTCCTTGCCTGGGTTTAGAAAGGGGAAGAACACAATCAACTGGTTAATCATGTTGAAATATCCCCATACAAGTATGGAAAAGGGTAACAAATCATGCAACAAATGGGGTATGAGGGAAAAGGACCCCTAGGGAAGAATATACAATTGACGGAACCCATACACACATAGTTCAAGACCCCAAAAGACAAAACGGGGATGAGATAACATGAAACAAAATTCAAACCTTCCTCCAGGGATAGTCCTATATGTGATCAAACATTGGAAAATAATGATGAATCTGGAGAAGAGGCATAAATAATGAAGCTATCTTAAATAAGAGGATATTACATATACAAAAAGAGAATCCTGATTACCAAGGAGAACCCCACATTGCACATCAGTTAAGAGGTCCATTTGAACAAAAAGAGCCAATATCACAAAAATCACAAGAAAAGATGACCGAAGCCAAGAAGGAAATCAACTCGCCGAAGAAACATTGGTGAGTCAGCAAGAAAAATAAAATTGACAAGAGGAAAGACATCCTAATTAGGGGAAGTTGGTCATTGTTACTCAAATTCTTGATCTACCTTACTTCATGGATCCAAAAACATGAGCAATTGAGAAATTTTTACCTCAAGCGACATCAATACAAGGAACTAAAATAGAAACAAGAGTACAAGAAGGAAAGGATCAACAAAGAGAGGATAGTAGCCCAAATGAGGATGAATGAGTTCCTATAACCATATCATAATACTTGGGTAGATCTGATGACATACAAACCAATTCTCATGAGTACAAGTTTGGTCAAGGTATGGAGAGTGACCTAGAAGAAAGTCATCCTCACTAGGGGCAGCCAGTCGCTACTAATCATATACTAGATATGCCTCATTCATTGGGAAAATATCTAAGAGTAAAAATGATATTTCATCTCAGATCCTACAATGTATCTTGAGGTTGATGTCATTAATAAGTATAAACCCCAGTTTGAACAAGCTAAAAGTTCAAGTTATACTCAAAACATAAGTTAGAACTATGGAAGTAACACCAAAATCAGATCGACATCGAGAATTGAGATTGTTCCTCCTATAGATTTACTTGACCGGGTGGTTAGATGATAGGAGGTTCGTAACCCTAGCATTAGATCAAATGAGTAAGATTCACGTAATACTGAAAATGACATTGATAGTGATATTAGGACGCTTTCCACTCTAGGAAGGTCATCAAAGAGTAACTTAATAGACCTTCTCTTACCGATCAATTTTTTTTACCATGATAATGTGGTGCTATCCCTAGAATCAATTGGATCCTTGTCCCTAATACATCCTGAATTCATTGAGTGGAATCCACATGAACCTATGAAATTGATTTATATTGAAAATGACTATACCTTGGCATGATACCTAAATCCTATTGAGCCCCTTTACTCTTTCACCAGTGTAATGTGCATGAACATGATGGAGGGGGATATCAAGATTTTTAGTCTTAAAAGGGAAAATAAAAAGTAAAGGAGGTCTAGAGGTGAAAACCATGTAGTAGGAGTGTCAGAATCCAAAATAGTAAAACCAAATGACGTATCCAATGGTGAAAACCTCTCAGAGAAAACAACGGATGGGAATCTTGATGTCCTACCTAATCACTTTAAGGAGTGGTATTCATTGCTCATAAAGCCTACACAATCAATCAACTTGGGAATGACAGAATCACCTCAGTTGATATACCTAGAGCATTCTTTCTCTAATGAAGAGAAGTAATACTTCACTTAGTTTTTCATGAACAAAAAGATCAACTTTGCTTGGTCCTACTCAGATATGCTAGGACTTGGCATAGATTTGATAATGCATTAGTTGTCCAGTGCTACCAGAGTAAAACCAATCAAATAAAAACTCAGGAAAATGCATCCTTACGTGGAATTATTGGTTAAATATGAATTAGAGAAGTTTCTGAAAGAAGAATTCGTAAGATCTATCACTTACACTAACTAGATCTCAAATATTTTGTCTGTTTCTAAAACTGACAAATCAATCAGAGTACGCACAGACTTCCGAGATCTAAAAAAATCTTGTCTAAAAGATGACTTTCCACTTCCTAATATCGACATGATTGTAGATCTCACAATAGGATATGATATATATTTCATAATCGATGGCTTATTACTTTACAACTAGATAAGGATACTGCATGATGACCAAGAGAAGATGAATTTACTGGTTCTTGCAGCACATTCAACTAGAACATCATGTCTTTTGATCTTAAAAATGTGGGAGAGACATATCAAAGAGATATGACAACTATATTCCATGATATGATGCACAAGAACATGGAAGATTATGTTGACGACACCTTGGCTAAATAATAAAAAAGAACTACACACTTGTCCGACATAGAGAAAATCTTTGACAAGATGGAACAATTCAAGTTGAGATTGAACCCCAAAAAAAATTTCTTTGGTGTAACATCTGGAAAACTCCTCATATATATTGTATTAGAAAAAGGCATTGAAGCTGATCTAGAAAAGGTGAAGGAAATAATGAAAATGCATCCACCAAAGAATATCAATCAGGTCAGAGCATTGCAAGGAAAGCTATATCAATCATGAGGTTCATCTCACAATTAGTAGATGAAGCTCAACCCTTTACAAAAACCTCGCATAAAGGTGTAAAAATTAAGTGGGATGAAAGGTGTGAAAGGAACTTGAAATAGATCAAGGAATACTTAGAAAATCCACCTATTCTAATGGAACACATACCAGGGAAGTCTCTCTTACTATACATATTTGATATAGAAACATCGCTTGGAGCCCTACTAGAACAACACGATGAAACATAGAAAAAGAAAGAGAAATATAATACATCAATAGAAAAATGATTTCCTATTAACTCAATTACACAATCATCTAAAAGGATTTCTTATTATTTTTATTCGCTTCACAAAATTTTAGACATTACATGTAGGCACATTCAGTCAAGTTAATTGCAAATATTGATCCATTGAAGTATCTACTGAAAAACTTAACCACTGGCCATCAAGTTTCTTGATGAAGCTATCCTACATTTGACAGGAAACACCCATGGAAGATGTTATTTTATGTTCAAACAACAAGTGTTTGGAGTCAGTGTACTTTTCATAACTCCCCAACGATACAAGATTCCTAAAGATTACAAGATGGTTTTTCATTAAATGAACAATATTATCAAGTATGAAGCCTTAAAAAAGGGTTAAAATTAGATATTGAGTGGAAAATCAAGGAGATGCACATTTATGGAGACCCCAAGTTAGTAGTTAGCCAAGTCAATGATCAATATCAAACTAAGGAGGAAAACATCACACCATACAAGAGGTTGGTTCATGACTTGAAGAAGTACTTTGTTTTTAGCACCTTCAGACAAATCCCAATAATAGAGAATAAAGCATCCAAGACCATGTCTACCCTAGCCTCAATGTTGAAATTGGAAGAGCATCAATTCCTCTTTTACTTCCTAGTGGAAGAAATCCCATTTCTCACATATGATTCAAAAGATATTTCAATACTATGTTCAATTGTGAGTACCAATTCCTCTAGATACAGCAAGATATACACGGAACTATGAGAAAAAATAATCCCCAAAAACCTATCTGGGAATGAAAAGATAAAACTCATAAAAAAATGCATCGATTACTTGATCATTGCTAAAGATTTGTGTAGGTGAGGTCTGATGGTACTCTCCTTAGGTGTCTAGTATGCAAAGAGTTTGAACATACACTAAAAGAAGTCCATGAATGTATTTTTGGGTCTCATTAGAATGTTCTCTCATTGGCCAAGAAACTCGTAAGGTTCAGATAGTACTGGCCTTCCATGGTAACAAATACTTTTCAATTTTCCAAATCTTGCAAGAAGTGCCAACTACACAACAACTTGATCCATGCTCCTCAAAGAGAATTATTTCTATTTATCACACAGTGGCCATTCCAAAAATGGGCCTTTTACCTAGTGGGTCAAATATATCCTCCATCATCCAGTGGGCACAATTTTATCAACACTACCACAGAGTACTTCACAACGTGGGTGGAAGTTGTCCCTTTAATCAAGGCAACTATAAAACAAGTTTTAATGTTTATATTAAATTATATCATCTGCGAGTATGCGATACCTTCCTCTATTGTAACTGGCAATGGGGGACAATTCAAGAGAAAACATTGATTAAATTTGTGAGAAATTCCATACTACCCAACACTTTTCCTCTATCTACTACCCACAAGGGAATGGACAAGATGAAGCATCAAATAAAACCACATTCAAATCTTTCATAGAATAGTAAGAAAATCAGAAAAGGATTGACATCTCTAGTTGAATCTCGCTTTATTGGCTTACCGAACCAATATTACGATTTCCCCCAAGGGAAACATCATTTGGACTAGTATATGACACAGAGGTAGTATTACTTGTTGAAGTAGAAATACCATTACTCAGAGTCTCCTTACAAGGACTGTCAATAGGCTTTAGGTAAGGCCGATGCTACTATCATGAATCAACCTTTTTGGTAATCTGTTAGGATATACCACAATTATAGAAGATGGTTAAGTACTGCTCTATTAAGAGACTTAATGCTTCAATGGTTAAACTGAAACATAATGACCTGTTTCTAATGCAACTATGAATTGCAAATATTCAATTCTATTTATGTACAATACCTCTCTGATCAATGTATCAATTCAATTCCTTTGTACTTCACACTTTCTACTCTATCATGCTTTGCTTCACTGTTCATTGGTGTCTGCAGAATTCTTTAGCTCTCCCTTAGCTTGATTGATCAGGACTGTATGAAGTTGATCCTTCAACATTTTCTCTTCAACATCTTCTTTCAATTAACTCCCCTGTGTATCTTATTGCTTGCGGAAATGAATTATTCTTGTCTCTTAGATAGACATGATATTCCTTATTTCTTGATTCTTGATTCTTGATTCTTGGCATGAAAAACAATCCAGCCAAATTGATTTACAACTTTAACTCCTGATTTATCTCATAGTTATCTTCTTGCCAACTGTATAAATCTTCTTTAAATCAATTACTTAACTGTGGTCAAATAAAATAAATAATTCAATCAGTTAAGTCTATCCTTAAGCTCTGCCAGCTAGATATTTTGTCATTTTCTGATCTCTCTATTCTGTCGGTCAATTTTTCAATTTGTCATCAGTGAAAACTGCCAGTTCTATCAGTGTAACTTTAGTTAGCTTCGGGATCTCCATCCGTTGGGCATCATTGGATCTTGCTCGTCAAGCAACTCTATTTTTTACTCATCGCGCATCCTGTGATTCTGCTTCATTGGGAAACATTGTCTTCTGCTCGTCGGGCATCACTGTGACTTTATCTGTGTCTCTATCGATGGTGTGCACTCCATCAGTGTGGTCTGTCACTTAGTGAATACTTGAATTTTATGCATTGCTAAAAGCATAATCATTGTTCCATTGATTCTCTGAAGTCTTTGGCATTATTTATATGACCATACATATGATATCAAGTTGACATCAATAACAATACAAACCATTAACTAATTTAATGTCTTGCATCATCTTCAACTTAACATTATCAAACATTCAATCAGTTACATGTCATCAATCTCTCCCTTTGGAATTGATGGAAACATGCAATATTATCACACTATGCTATTTCTAATACAACATGAAATACAATTGTTGAGATTTATCAAATTACCAAACCATCTGTTTTGATCACTGATAAAAATGTCTGATCACCGGTAAGCTCTATATTAGCTTAGATTTGATTCTTGCAGCTTTTTGTGTTTCTTCTTCTGATGTGTTGTGTCCTTTGTTAGTGTCAATTTCTCTCTCTTCTTGTTTGATGTCTCTATCTTTTGTTTGCAACTTTGATGCAAATTCTCTCCCTATGGATATGATCTCTCCCTTTATAGAGTAATCTGAGAATGAATAGTTTCTGATGATAATATGGATACATTCTCTCCCTTTGAAAACAATGCCAAACAAATATTTTACAAATATCTGACATTCTATCAAGCAATTTTCTTCTATCCATAATATATTCCTTGAATTTCCATCATCAATATAAAAATATGTTCTGGTGCTTGGTTCTGATATATACCTTTCTATATATAGATGTAGCTTTGAAGTTCATTTTCTACTTGCATCAATCATGAATGATATTCTGATAACATATGGCTGATGCAGCCTTCAGTCCTTTTACTGACTTGTAGACATGGGTTTGACCCCTAGCCTTTTTCTCAGGTACTCAAATGTTTCCTTCGGCAGTGGCTTGGTGAAGATATCAGCCAATTGTTCTTTTGATTGCACATATTCAAGTATGACCTCTTTTTCTTGAACTTGTTCTCTCAAATAATGATACTTGATGGCAATGTGTTTAGTATTTGCATGCATGACTGGATTCTTGGAAATATTTATTGCACTGGTGTTATCACAATAGATAATTACTGGTTATATGATCTCAATATGCATACCTTCCAGAAACTGTTTGATCCATGCAATATTTGACCAGTTTGCAGTAGCAGCAACATATTCTTCTTTTGTAGTAGACTGAGAGTAATCCATGTGACAAGTCTGTCACCCATAGAGAATGCTCCTATAGTTGTGCTCTTTCGGTCATCAAGATTTCCAGCCCAATCAGCGTCGGTAAACACTTTCAATTCAAATTTTCCTTCTCTTCTATACCATAAGCCAAATTCCTTAGTGTTCTTCAGATATCTTAGAATTCTTTTCATAGTAGTTATATGTGATTCCCTGGGGTTAGCAGAAAATCTAGCAACAATTCCTACTACATGTGTAATATCTGGTCTGGTGTGTACAACATACATGAGTTTTCATATCATTAATCTGTATAGAGTTTGATTTACCTCTGTTGTCTTGTCTTCCTTTGTTAATTTGCATCCAGTAGCCATCAATGTTCCAACAGGTTTGGAATCTTCCATCTTGAATATTTTTAGGACTTCTTTGATGTATTTGGACTGTGTAATGAAAATACCTTCACTTTGTTGAATGATCTGTAGACCAAGAAAGAACTTGATTTCTCCAAACATAGACATCTCAAATTATTTTCTCATCTCATCAGCGAATGATTTGCATATCATATCATTGCCTCCAAATATGATGTCATCAACAAATATTTCAGCAATCAAAGTGTTAGCATTAGTATCTTCTTTCAAATAAAGATTATTGTTCTCACTAGTCCTCATAAATCCAATACTTATTAGATAGGAATGAAGTCATTCATACCAGGCTTTGGGAGCTTGTTTCAATCCATACAAGGCTTTGTGAAGTTTACATACCATGTTTCTCTTGTCTGGATCCACAAACCCTTCTGGTTGCTCAATGTATACCTCTTCTTCAAGTATTCCATTTAGGAATGCTGACTTGACGTCCATTCAATATAATTTGAATCCTTTGTATGCAGCATAAGAAAGTGGAATTCTTACTCCTTCTAGCCTAGCAATAGGTGCAAAGGTTTCTCCATAGTCTATACCTTCCTCTTGTGCATACCCCTTGCATACTAGTCTTTCTTTGTTCCTTGTGACTTCTCCTTTCTCATTCAGTTTGTTCGTGAATATCCATTTTGTACTGATAACATTATTGTCATCTATTCTTGGCACAAGTGACCATGTCTTTTTCTTCTCAATCTGTTCAATCTCATCATTCATAGCACTTATCCATTCTTCATTATCTAGTGCAGCATTGACAGATTTTGGTTCAAAATCACAAATTAAGCAATTTGAGTTTAAAGACTGACTTCGTGTTCTTGTACCAACTTTCTTATCTCCTATGATCAGGTCCTCTGGATGGTTCTTTCTTACATATCTTGCAAGTACAGGTACAACTCTTTGTATATCAACTTGATCTTCATTACCTTGCACATTATCTTGATTATTATCCTGACCGTCGGTGACAACATTTTGACTGTCAGTTGCAGGATTCTGTTGTTCTGGATTTAAGCACCTTTGCTCGGGTAGAGTTATGGGTTATTCATAGTATACAAACTTGATGTATTCCTCTAGTTCTTTTGTGCTTTCCAGCTCATTTCTTTCTGCAAATTCATCAATCTTCACATTTCACTTTCAACTATTTTGTTAGAAGCCTTGATTAGACATTTAAAAGCTTTGCTTTTGGTAGAATACCCCAGAAAAATACCTTCATCACTTTTGGCATCGAGCTTTCTATTTCTATTATCTTTTAAGACATAGCATTGACTGCCAAATATTTTGAAGTAACTTACATTGGGTGCTTTACCATACCATAGCTCATAAGGAGTCTTCTTTGAGTCCTTTCTCAATTGTACTATGTTAAGTGTATAGACAGCAGTGCTAACAACTTCTCTCCAAAAGATCTGTGTGATGTCCTTCTCTATCATCAGTGTTCTTGCACAATCAACTATTGATCTATTCCTTCTCTTAGCAATTCCATTTTGCTGTGGTGTTCTTGGTGTAGAAACCTGTATTTTTATACCATGTTCATTACAGAAATTAGTGAATTCATCTGATATAAATTTTCCTCCTCTATCTGATCTTAAAAATTTCAGATCCTTACCACTTTGTTTCTCTACCATAGCTTTATACCATTTAAACATCTTGAATGCTTTAGATTTTTCTTTTAGAAACATGACTGTCATCATTCTAGAGTAATTATCAACAAAGAGAGTAAAATATCTATCTCTATAATAGCTCTTTATCCTCATAGGTCTACATAAATCAGTATGGACTAATTCTAGAATATCATCAGATGTATGGGTTTTGCTTTTGAAACTAGACTTTGTCATTTTACATTTTTGACAATTTGTACACATGATGTTGCCTAGATTTGTCATCATCGATAAGCCTCTTACACTTCTTTTCCTATTTATTTTCATCATGTTGTCAAAATTCACATGACACAACCTTTTGTGCCTCAACCATATGTCTTCGTTTCTAGTCATCAAGCAAGTGGGGTTAGTGTCATTCAGATTGAATAAGTTACCTTTGGTTTGTTCACCGGTACCAATCAGTTTTCCTGATTCATTGAAGATCTTTTCCTTCTTGTTCTCAAATGCTACTCTGTGACCTGAATTATTCAGCTGAGAAACACTCAACAGATTATAATTCAATCCTTTTACCCAATAAGCATTTTCACATTTAATCAGGTTATTCAAAATTACTGTTCATTTACCTTCAATTTGACAAGGTGTATCATTTCCGATTCTTACTGTACCACCTTTATAGTATTCAAAAGTATTAAACTTTTCATTGTCACCAGTCATATGGTGAGTGCAACCACTATCTATAATCCAGATATCATTCTTACTAATCTTATATATGAGTGCAATTTCTTCATACGTTTCATCTTCATCTGAATCATCCTTCACAGCTACAAATACTATCTCGACATCATCATTTGGTTCGGTATCAGTATCTTCATCTTTACAGGAAGCTAGATAGCTAGCCTTTTTTCCTTTATCCTTGTATTCTCGGGTATCATTTCTTTCTGATCATCAGTAACCTCTGTAATCTTTGTTATCACCTCTGTCAGATTTCTTCTCAAAAGATCTAATATCACTTCTGTCATCTTTTCTTTTGTTAGGACATCTTGCAGCAAAGTGTCCAATCTCTTTACAATTGAAACATACAAGTGGTAACTTGCCTTTGTATTTACCTTTGCCTCTTTGCATTCTTCTCAC
>MU227376.1:174431-190935 GCA_018584345.1 Thuja plicata | reverse complement strand
TATAAAAATGGTTAAAAGAACATAGGCATCCCAATTCTCATTTAATTTGTACTTTATTCTTTCTAGACTCAATAAAACCAAATCCTTCATCTAATAGCTTCTCCATGTACAATAACCCCCATATATTTGATCCTTATATCTTCTTCTTTAACATTATTATCTATGTATACCCACTATTTATTTATAACTACACACACACGTACACTCAACAATCATGCAACATATGATACAATTTGAATACTATAAAATTCATCAATTTTAAGGAAAAATCATTCAAAATTTATTTAGTTTCACTTTACTTGAACAATACATAATATGATTATTCGGCATGTAATAATACTTGACGATATTCAATTTTCCATAAACAAAATATTTAGGTTTGGAGCATTCGAAGGAGCCTAAATTGTTTATCAACATCATATCTTGGTTATTGGAAGGAACCAAAATTATATATCAATATTGTATAACATCTATACTGTTGAAGTGTGTCATATTTGATCAACTGATGATTGTAAATATAGACCAACTAAGATGAGTGACCTACGAGAATTTGGCCCTTATAATCCACCACTCCTTATGATATACTTGTTTCTTGAAGGTATTTTCAATAGAAATAATCTTTAGAATTGAATTAAGGACAAAAATCCTAACCAAATTAGGTTTGATTATTTCATTAGTAGAACTTTGTTTCATTCTTGTGAGTGAGAGGTCACGTTTGTGTAAAAGGTTACAAATTTGTGTGAAAGGTTAGAAATGACATACATAAGATTGATTTATTTTCATTGTAAAACTACCATGATTTCTAGCCTAGAGTAGAGGCCTATCAAGGAAGAAAATTACAAAAAAAAGAGTATATATTAATAATAATATGAAGACCAACATGATGTTATCATACATCTATATCAAATTCTATTGCACATATGAGAATAATTACAAAAATTTTGATGGAAAGACTATAGGTCTAAGAAAAACCCATAAGGAACTCAAAACAAAGATTGGGGACGATTTTAACCTTTGTTACATTTGTCTAATTTTTGTCATGTAATTGTATTTAAACAAACTCAATTTATTTAATTTGACTAATCCTTTCATATATGGAAATCATTATGCTTCATACATCATTTATGTTACTGTATATATTTACACTTGGGCTTATTAAGCTTACTTAATTGTCTATGTTCGTTCGATGATTGTTCACACAAGTTGTCAACATTTATGAGTTGATTAGAGAGGTGTTGATTCTATTTTGAAACCTTTTCGTAGTATAGTGGGAGGAAACTTGGCACCACTCATTGAGTGTTGGGTTTGACTTGTGATTTGACCCAATCACTCTTCATATATGTACATTTCATCTCTAGCTTATTGGATAGTAGACTTTTCTCTCATTTTGATTATTTTGCTTAATTTTATCTCTTAGTAATTATGGAATTCTACATGGTTACAAAGCCAATTTAATATATTTTGTTCAAAGCCTATATCCAACCAAGGGTTTTCAACCTATCTATGTCTATATTTTTTTTAAGCACAGTGGGAGTCGAACCCTCAACGCCTTCTCGTGAGTATCAAGCATCTTGCAAGGCACATCAGCCACACTGAGTCACTGATGATGAGACACTAGCCTATAAAAACATGTTTTAGATCTCGCGCATGAACCTAGGCAAGTGACCCCCCCGTTGCAATTTAACTTATTGATGACATAAGAAACTCGGCGGGTGATGGCATGGTGGACAAGGTACCTTTTTTTAGACTCTAGCCCCTGGTCGTATGGTATTTTAGCCCTTGATTCTTTCCAACCCAATGAAGGTTGATTTTAAGTCCATGCTTGTTTGACAATCATTTTTTAATTTGGTGACACTAAAATATTTTTTTACTATTAAAAAAAATTATAGCAATTTGAAATTGAGTGTTGTTTTTTGCAAAAGTGCATATTTTGTTTCACGAATCCAAAGGGTACACTCATGCAGTGTCATTATAAAGTGTCACTTTTAGTTATTTTTAAGGTTTGGTTACAAAGCACCCCTTCTATAAAGTGTAAAAAATAAGGGGGAAACAAAAATATAATCAAGGGGGTGTTGTGTAGTTTCTATTTTTCACACTTTGTCAAGAAGTGCTCTTTATTTACGTATTCTACAAAGAAACAATCTAAGTCTAGAAAATGGATTCTAATATGAATATACAATCCCTAACTCATTTCAATTATCATGATTGGATGTTGAAGTAACTCTTGTACTTAAGAATAAAGGTTTATCTAGGATAACAATCAAAATAGAAAAAGAACCTAATACAACCAGGGACAAATAATTTTTTTTGATATGGGTGAGCAAGCATTTGGTTTCTTATGTTTAAAACTATCTCCTAAATAAGCATTTCATGTTGAAAATTTGAAAACACTCAACCAACGTTGGAAAGCTCTCAAAACACTATTTGGGACAATTGATGAGCTTAGAAGTCATGAGTTGGGAAATCAACTCATAGATCTTAATCATTTGAAAAAAAAATTGAACTTTAGAGGACTTCTTCACTAAATTTAAATATTTGAAGTTACAATTAAAATATTGTGGAATTGACAGGAAAAAGGATCAATTAATCCTTTTTGTAGTTTCCAAATTAGGTTTTGAATTCTCTATGTTTGTCTCTAACTTATATTCTACTAAAAGAGCCCTTGGTACCTCATGGAAAAGGCCCACACTAGATCACCGTAGTTCTGATCTTACAAGGGAGCAAGAAAATTTAATTCAAATGGGTACATTGAAATATACTAAGGCACAAGCTCTAATGGCAGGTAATGAAAAGAAACACAATGCTAAAGGAGAGAAGAAGAAAAATAAAAAGGACAAGGAAGGCAAGAAAGAAGATGAAATTAAGAAAAGATAAATTGAAAGGCAGGGTCTTATTTGCTAAAGCGATTATAGATTCTGGTGCTACACACCATATGTGTTCTCATCTTGACATGGAGTTTTTAGATTCTTATTCAAGTCCTTATAATTTAGATGATTCAATAGATGATAGTCATATTCAAATATATTTTGAGGAAGGGCCATGAGATCTTCTTGGTGTGTGTTCTGCATCAACAACATCATCATCCTTCAGGGGAGCCCTTATAGGGTTCTCTTCTTATATCTTTTTAAAGGATGATTTTATCGCATTGGGTTTTTTTTTTTTATCTTTGTCTTTTTATGAGAGATTTCATTATACATAGGTACCTCATGAGGTTGGTAGCTAGGATCCAGTTTTTAATCTTGTCTTCCTAAGTTATGCTTAAGGGGGGTTTTAGTGTTTTAATTTAATTTATTTACACTTAGGCTTATTAAGCCTAATTAGTCATCCATGTTCATTTGACACGTGTTCATGCAAGTTGTCAACATTTAGAAGTTGATTAGAGAGGTGTTGATTCCATTTCAACCCCTCATCTTAGTTTAGTGGAAGGTAACTCACTGCCACTCATTGAGTGTTGGGTTCAACTTCTGATTCGAGCCAATCACTCTTCCTATATTTGCATTTCATCTCCATCTTATTGGATTGTCAACTTTTCTTTCATTCTGATTATTGTGCCTAATTTTATCTCTTAGCAATTCTAAAATTCTACAATTTGCATTCAAAGAAGATCATGCCAAGAACATTATGATAGAAGCTCATAAAAGGAGTCCAATTCTACTTCACATCACATCATTATCAAGTTAATATTTAAGAAACCCCCCCTTCAAAAAAGGTGTAAAAAACTGGCAAAATTTAGAAAACTAGAGAGGAAATTATTAATTTTATTGGCAAAAAAATTTTCTTTTGAAAGAAAAAAATAATCTATTTGGCGAATTGTATTTTTTTCAAAACTACCAAAATATATATTGGTGAATAAAAAAATTATTTATACTATAAAAATATATATTGGCGAATAAAAAATAGTATTTATAGTATAAAAAATATATATTGGCGAATAAAAAACAATATTTATAGTATAAAAAATATATATTAGCGAATGAAAAATAGTATTGATAGTATAAAATATATATATATGGGCGAATAAAAAACAATATTTATAGGATAAAAAATATATATTGGCCAATAAAAAATAGTATTGATAGTATAAAAAATATATATATGGGCGAATAAAAAACAATATTTATAGTATAAAAATATATATTGGCGAATAAAAAACTACATTTATAGTATAAAAGATATATTGGTGAATATTCAAAACATAGCGATGGGAATACGTGTTAAGTTGGCTGCTTCATGTCATTTACTGATAGTGATGACCATTTTGTGAGGACAGCTTGCATAGCTTTGGCAGGCTAAAAGGAGGGTTGATGGCTAAAGGTTACAAAGATAAGCAACGACCCTGTTGAAGGTAAAAGGCATGTAGATTCTATTTGATCAGACAGCCCACTTAATGACTTAGTCTCAAGATAATTGAAAATTGAAATCTATCAAGTCATTAAGTCTCAATGATGCGTGTCCTTGTGGTGACACGTGTCCCTGTGGTGATGTGGGTCTAACTAACATGAAGGTGGCCGTAGATTAAAGAGTTAAAGGTTTAGGATTTAAATATTGAACTTCAAACTGCAAAGTGCAATTAATAATTAATGAGACTTATTGATGCCAAGATTTCAATTAGACATTAAAAAGGATAATTTGTACGAGATATGAGCTGTGATTCATAAGCATTAATTATTTTTCTTTTTGGTGTCAAGTCACCTTACGTGAAACATTCCTTCACAATTTAATGCGACTGCCAAGTTGTTAGTTCAAAATTTATAATCACTGCTAGGATATGGTGGTTCTGAGCACACGCTGGGAAGTCTACATAACTTGAGTAGTTACATAATCCAGGCCAAGATTTTGATTAGACATTAAAAAGGATCTTATTTTATGGGAAATGAGTTGTGATTCATCAACATTCATTATTTGTCTTTTCAACTTCAGAACCAAGTTATGCAGGGTACAAAGGTGGATACACATGTCTATAATTTTTTTATATTGATATTCATTAATTTTCTTTTCTGTGGCAAGTTGGTGATTATTTTATTTATATACTCCTCGGTAGTGAAATTGTAGAACACAGTGCGCTTTCTAAATTTCTAAATTTGGAATCTTGAAAGACAGAAATTCAGAATGGATCTTCGAGTAGCTGAGGGATCATCAAATGATAACCCAGAACCTGTTATCCAACAAAATTTGGATATGGAGGAGGAGATTCAGCAGGATGTCCTCAGTCATCTTATGTCTGCAGCATGGGATCATGCTACCAGTTACGCCGGATACCAAAGCGACATGTTCGAACATGAAGTAGAACATGACAAGGAGGAGATGCGCACCATTTTTGATGATCATGGCTTCGACGAGGAGGGGTTCTAGGAGGAGATGATCTAGTTATTTTCTGGTCTACACATCGACTGATCTTTTTTTCTTTGTGAAACTGAAAATTTTTGTTACTCGTAGACTTGTAGTTGTAATTTATAAATATGAAATTTGAATGTAGTATGTGCTTTTCATTTTGGTTTTAACTTTTGGAAATGGTTGGAAGCTTGTCGCTTCTCCTTCAGGGGATACCATAACCGTTCAGAACTTCAGTCACTCACTACTCAGTGAATCTCAATCAGTGATTCAGTTACCAGTATTATGTATACCGAAATTCCCAATACCAGTTTTTAAATTTAATAGTAATACTCTAAGTGTATACATATGAGAACTAGAACTAGAAGACTCTTTTTCAAATAGTGTTACAAGTTATTGTTTTTAGTTTTACGTGAATCATGATTCATGAAATTGAACAATAGTTTTATATATTGAAAAATGTGCAAATTAAACTTTGAAGTATCTATGAGTGTGACTGTGAACTGTGATTCTATATAAAATTATAAATACCTATATATATATTAACTGATTCAGAATTCTAAATCATGAATCCATGATTCACTTCACTAACTGAATGAGAAGTCTGATGCTTCTAAAATCTAAAATTAAATCCCACATGGCACATTGAAATTTGGAACACACTCCAAGCTCCGAAGTTACACCTGGCTATTTCATAACTTCTCAACGGTTAATTTATTATGATGGTGATGGGTTCCAAAGTTATGTCTGGTTTTTTTGTAACTTCTAAACGGTTAATTTATTATGATGGTGATGGGTTCCGAAGTTAAGTCTGGCTGTTTCGTAACATCTCAATAGTTATGTTATTTTTGATGGTGATGGGTTCTGGAGTTACGTTTGGCTGTTTCGTAACTTCTCAATGGTTAAGTTATTTTTGATGCTGATGGGCTCCAAAGTTATGCCTGGCTATTTTGTAACTTCTAAATGGTTAAATTTTTATGATGGTTAAGGGTTCTGAAGTCCTGACTAACTTAGTGCGTAACTTCGTAAGGTTTTGAAAAGTGAGAGTTGCATGCCACATGGAAAGTGCTAAAGAATGGAATGTTTGTACAGCTTTGTTAGGGTTTCTTGGCCATTTGTGACCTAGGTTTAACTGTTAGATGTACCGTTAGCGTGACTTTAGAAACACACCAATTATTAGCTCTCAAATCGCCCCCAAATCTATGCTAGAAGTGACAGTTGATAGTGACACTTTTATGAAAAAGGTAATTACAAATTTCATGCATGTGCGCTTGATGAGAATTTAATTTTTAATAGAGTAGGTGGCCTGGTGGCTGGTTGTGAACTTGTGAGTTTCTTATTAGTTATTAAATACAGTTCACACTTCATAGAGCATCCTTAATTTTCAGAGTCGAAGAGAAATAGAGAGTTGAAAACTTGAAACCTTTAAGTGCAGAAAAGGAGCTTACTACTTAGATTTTAGTATACATAAAGAATGGAAGAACAAGGATCTCCTGATGTTGTTGTAGAATGGGAAAAGAGTTTGCCTTCAAAAACAAAGAGGCCAAACATATACGCTGAAGAATGGATGAAAATTTTGCTTGGATCCTCAAATTTGCAATCAGATAATGCTTATGAATGGAGGGACCCTTATGCATTCTACTGGGATGTTGTCTGCCCAAACACAACTGGGTATGAGCTCTTCATGTATTTCTATAAAAATAGATTGAGAGGCCCTCCTATTTCAAACCCATGGTACAGGAACTTGGGAAAGTTGATAGTACATGAGGTATTTTTGGATATAGACCTCATGAAAGCACTAATTGAAGCATACAATTGAGTGACACAAGCTTTCCATAGGTAGCATAAGTCTATACTCTGCATGTTAGAAAGAGCAACTTTTATTCAAACTTTTTACCTTCAGGGAGCTATGAGCGTGGATATTGACCTAACAGAAGAGGAGGCCTATTTCATAGACAAGAAAGTTACTACACTGGAAAGGTTATGAGGAAGCATATTCCTAGACAAATTAAAGAGGTAGGGTTGTTGCCGAAGAAGGTTACAGATTGAATTGATATTGAGCTTTTTTTTACCTATTTCCAAAATACCATCTATGGTCTAATGAAATTTATTGGAATAGATGGAGGTTTGACAGTGACTCTTGACATTTATGTCATGGCTATAGATGTTTAGGACCTGTACACCAAAAAGGAGTTTGATTATGTGTGGCACATAATCAATGTAATGCACACTGAGTTGATGATGACAAAGACTGATTTGAAAAGCTTCAAGTTCAATCAATACTCCATGTTGATGCACCTGATCCTCTATTGTAATATTGGCTACATCAACCCAGAGTTCATCAATGAGACTAAAAATGTAGGAGGACCTGTTCCACTTTAGCTCTGGACCATGTTATGGAATAGAAGTCACCATTTCTCGAATTCCATTGCTTTTTATAGTGATTTTGTGGATCCAATAATGAACATGTTAGGTATTGTGAGGAATAGATTTCCTTTACTAGTTAGAAAATTGCTTAGACCCTTAGCATTTAAAATTGACAATGAAATTAACCACAATTGGGGTGATATGTTTTTTTAAAATAATTTCTTTGTTATAAGAGTGTATGTTTTCCCTCAACCTCCACACTTACTGCCAAAATATGTCCCAGAAATATTGGCAATAATAGGATTCTTGTGGCAGCTTATCATGATGGATAGAGAAAACTTAGGCCCTAAAAGACATAAGGGAACCTTTCTAGTAAGGAGGTTCCAAATAGGGGATTTCTCTATAGGTAAAGATGTTGTGGACAAAATCCATGAATTCTTGAAACAATTTAGATTGCCATGTGCTAAAGCAAGGATGTATGACCCTGAAGACTTCATTAGAGGAGCATTGAGAGAAATGAGGAATCACAATTTGGCTCAAAATCGGCCTATGGCTAATGAGGATGTTATTAGAAATGTGCTCAATGAATATATCTGTGATGAGAGAACCCTTAAATGGCACAATATTTTAAGGGTAGAGGAAGAATTGAAAAAGGCAAACCCTACCTTATGTTGTTTCTTTCCTGATCTCAAATACATGTCGAGAATTGATATGTGTATAGGAAATTATGAAAATATTATGTCTAAATTGGCAACCATCCCTTAGGAGAAGGAGGAAGAGAGAATAAACCCTGATGAAGTTGAACCTGATGTGGTGTTTATGGGAGCAACAGAACAGGTTGAGCCATCCACATCTAAGTAGGGGCCATCAAAGAAACAAAATTTGATGAATGTACCACAAAAGGAAAGGCAAAATGCACTACAAATCCTGCCAAGTAATTGGAAATACTTTGCCAACTTAAGACAAATTTTTTTGACATCACAGGGTGAAGAGGGAGAAAAGGCCCTAGACGAGTTAGAATTGGCTATAGCTAGATTGGATGACAGGGTCATCCAAGCTAAAGAGTTTATAGATGATGATGAATTCATCAAGTTCGATGAGTTTAAAAGTTTTCTCTTTCTAGAGTTAAGCAGAATGAATTAACATTGTCTTTGAAACTAGGGGAATCATAGGAAAAGACTATTGAAATGATTAAAAAATTACAGGCCTATGATCCCAATAGTGAAACATTAACTATGGAGGGGGAAAGCAATCTTGTGAAGAGAAGTGGCATGTTGCTGATCCTAGGATGGGACTTGGAGTCCTCATTCTTAATTGACCAAATCAAGAGGCAAGATAATGTTGTAGCTTATGAAGATTTTGGCCCTGATGGACTACAAAGGGGTTCTGGATTCAATATGGATAGTAAGACACTAGTAGTATGGTGTGTGGCCCCATAATCTAATAAGCCCATATTGGTTGACATCTAAGACACAACAAAGGGTAGCCAATTAATATGGAGGTTGCAGGAGACTACAAGATTAGAGAGAAAATCTCGTAAATCATGCATCCTCCATGAATAAGGTAGTGGTTGAGGACTTAGAGAACAAGCTAGCAAGGACATTCAGAGATTATGTGTCAACTAGGAAAAAGTTTGAAGAGGAACTGAAGAGGAAAATTGTCCTGGATACGACTCTGAAGGAGCTAAAAGATGAAATAAAGTCTAAAACAATAGTCCAAGGCAGTTACAAAGGGTGGTGATGCTGGGGTCCAAACTGATTTTGAGGGGGGCTCAGCTCCAAATCTTGCAACAGAGAACATAATAGTGGACGTTGATCAGCTTGCTGATAATAGAATTGTTGAAAAGGAGACGTTGAAGAAGGTGTTATTGCACAGAGTAAATGTTTTAAAAGGGAAGTCTCAAATCATTCATAGCACATTCATTTCTTTGTACGGGTAAGAATATCAATGTTCTAATGCCTTGTCTGTACTAACCCCATTATTTAATACTTGGTGCCCACACTTGCAATTCTCTGAGAGGTTAATTTTACCAATGGGAAAAAATAGAGTTACCTGACAAAATAATTGATGTTAAGGAAATGATGGTATTAGTAAAGGATTTGTATGCATTTTTCAATGGAAAGTTAAATAAAATGCACGCAAAGCTAATTTTTTTTGCTGAAGAGTCTAAAGGATATATCCTTGCAATTATGGATACACAGGGATAGTTGAAGGACTGACATGAGTGGGTTGATTCTTTCAACCAAATTTTGGATGCTAGTAAGGTGGCTTCTTATTTTGTTGGTGATGGTGACATTTCAACTTTTTTTGAAGTTGTGGATAAATTGTACAAGCAAGAGATTGACATGAATAAGTTTGTTGCTAAATCTCGAGCCATAACAGATGCCAAGTGGAACAAATGCCTTGAATAATAGGATATAGTTAGAGTGATAACTTGGACATCAAAGAGGGAAATGGTGGTGTGGAAAAACATTAGAGAGATTCAAGCCTTGTAGTTGTCACAGACAGTTCTACTTCTAGTATTAGATGAAGAGCCAATAGAGGGAGGTCAGTTAATTCGAACATGGTATCTTATCTTTGCGGTTCACCTCTGTGGATACACCTTTGGTGCAAACCAAAACTGATACTAAAGAATCCGGGCTGCTAGCTATCACTCTTATAACTATTTCTAAGCTTAATCTCTTGTAATTTTCTTATCATTGATCATTTTCATTGATCATTGAATTTGATGTATAAATTTCAAGGAAGTTAATACAATGATGTTTTGTAATTTTCTGATAGAACTTAGAAGTCTCTGGTACTATGATCATTGAATCTTGATCATCGATGTATAAATTTCAAATTTTGAAGGAAGTTAATACAAAGATATTTTGTAATTTTTGTGCCTGTGTAATTTTGTAAAGAGCTCAAGATAGCGATTCGTAGTTGCAGTTGCAGTTGTAATTTGTTTAAAATTGATTGCAATACTAATAATGTATATGTCATATTATTAATAATTTATTTTAGGAAATTAATATTAGGAATTTAGGAATTATTAAATTAAGTAAATGAGTATGACAAATAATAAATTTGCATGCCACATGGAAAGCGTCGAGGAATGGACTGTGACACCTATCAATGGTTAGATTAATATTTGTCACTTTCTTCAGGAACTTCCAAACCTACGATAGTAATGAATCAAATGATCAAGTGGTTACGGACCTTTGCGAGTGTTTGTTGGCCATTAGTGTTTGCAGTTATGAAGTTGCGATGAAATATTTGGTGGATTGGCGTAACTTCGGAAAGGTTAATCAGTTACAAGATTAAACAGTTCAGAGGTTATGAAAGGCTTTGTGCGGGACTTCGTAATGTTATATGATAATTGATAGCAGAGATGTTAAGAAGACTGTCATGACTCACTGTAACTTAGGAAGGGTTCCAAAGGCCTCTAATTTAGATGTACCAAAGTTGAGACAGAGTTAGATGAACTGTTTGTGTAACTTCGGAACAAGGCTAGCTTAAGTTGATCAGATTGAATCTAATGCTGCATGCAAAGCCTTAAAATAAATTTGATTGTGCTTTAAGGTTCAAGGCATTGCGTGGTTGCCACGTGTCCAAGTGGGGCCAAGTTGAATGTAACATTTAATTAAAAGGCAACATCTTAGATTAAATCCAATGGTAGGTGTAAATCCTTCAGGATAAGATGTAAGGATAATAACCATCAAGGCAATGTGAGAGAATGACAACTGGAAATCAATGGGTTAAAGTTGAAAATTCAAGCACTAGTTAAACCACGGCATCTTGGATCTGATCTAACAATGGGTGTATTGCCTTGAACGCAAGATGAAGGGAAGTTAATCATTTAGGGAATGTGACATGCCTCCACGTGTCCCATTATGCAAGCTATAGACCATGCTTAATCAAAAGGTGGTTAGTTAAAGATGAGGTAAGTTAAGGATGATCCAATGGTGGGCGCTTTGCCTTGAAAGAAAGTTGATCAGTATTTAAGCTTCAAGGCATTGTGCCATGATGGCATGTGTCTCTACCAGATTTAAAGTCATAGATTATTGAAAGAATTAAAAGTAGAATAGATCTTGAAGATATAACGGCTGGCATAAAGCCCCAAAGCAAAGTTGCCCGATGGGTAATCTTCAAGGCATTGCGTCGTAGTGACGCATGTCCTACATGCTAGGGCCCATCTATAGCATAAAGAAAGATATCTTGTGGGTAAGTTAAATAAGATCAAAGGGTAGGCGCAAAGCCTTAAGATGAAACTACTCGCTAGTTATCCTTTGAGGGAACGTGATAGGCTACAACGTGTCACGGTAGATGAACATTATGAAAGACTTTCGCGAAACTGTTGGATGAAAAAGAAAGGCAGCATCTATCAACAACTATATTTTAAAATGGCAAAATCTAACAACAAGTTTGAACTCAACACAAGTAATGGCGAACGTGTGTTGCCTGGAAAGTCTACAATGAATTGAAATTTGAATACATAAAATGTTGGGTTTTAATTCATCATTTGAAATTATAATTTATTGTGCATCATCGGCAAGTTCTGAAGTAGAGCATTTTCGAAGTGAAGTGTTGTCAAAGCTATCAGATCATGTGCTGAATGGATATTCTTTTGTTTTTGTGATTAAATTTCTTAAAACCTTTGCAAATGTATTAGGGCTTATTGCAGTAAATACAGACAGGTATTAGAGATATAATCTATGGTAAAATTTCAAACCCTACATTCAATAATGCCGCGTAGGAGAGAATTCAAGGGAAGGGTGGATTATCAAGAGAGAAATGTATGTGATGGTTTACTCCAACAGTTGACTAGATCAACTAATGATTATACTAAATTGAAGGAAGAAATCCCTAAAGACCCACGGGTCAGAATTACAGAGGGATTGTATGACTATGGGAGATGGTTATAGGATGCCAATATGGGCATAAGTGGATTGGCCCTTTTCAGAATTGTTTTTGGCTAGAGGAACTCTTTTGCTCCAAATAGTAGAAATCTAGCAATTTGATGTGGGTAAATTGGTAGTACCCAAGGTGTTTATGGATGTGAATTAAGTCATGCAGATAGTGGAGAACTATGATGAAATAGCTAGGGTAGTGCTGGACAGTAAAGGGCACATCATGATTAGCATAACTGCTAAAGAGATAAGAGAAGTGTTTAGTTTAAATGAACCAGACACTCCTATAGATAAAATTGATTTTAATGAATTCAAGGAAATATACCAAGCTCAGAGTAGCTATCTCAGGGGACTAGAAGGCCCACTAATAGAGTTTTTTACAAAAGTGGGAGACCTAGTGTTAGTAGGTCCTAACACAAAAGAACCTTTTAAGGTTGATTTGTTAACTCCCAAGGCCAGAGGATTTTATAGGGCCTTATGCCAGATCTTTGGGGAAGATGAGGGGAATGAGATGCTAATCCATCTCCTATTTATGATGGTCCAAATCCTGCATCGTCACCTTGCCATTATTTTTTATTTTGCCCCATATTTGGCCGATTTGATTCATGAAGGTTTGAAATGTAATCAAAAGTCACATATCACCAAGCTTTTCACTTGGTATTCTTTACTCATGCACATGTTCCTTTTTAAAGGGGCAGATTATTTTCAAGAAGAGATGAGCCTACAGAGAATCGGAGATGATGAGGATATGCCAGTACAGTTATGGAATGATGATATGTCATAGGAAAACATGGAGGCTAGCTTCATCACATTTGATAGGTGTTTCACAGCTAGGCTCAGAAGGTTACTTATTGGAGATGAGCCTAGAATCCCTGTATCACTAATGAAGTTTTTCAGACCCATGGAGCACAATTAGTAGCTCAAAATGGTGCATAACTTGGGGGATGTTATTTTATACCCAGTTTCTAATATGTTTAGAGTGTATGTTTTTAGAGGAGTACCCAAGATCCTACCATATAGGGTCCCTTTGAAATTAGGATTTGTAGAAATAATCAGGCAAATTGGTGGCCTGCAGGAAGAAGCACTTACAGGGAGAGGAAAAGGGACAATTTTCCTACTATCACTAATGCCCACCAATTCATCATCACAAAGGGAGGGTGGAAGAGCTTGCAGACTTTCTTTCAGCCTTATCACTTAACTACTGCCAAGGCAAGATGTGCCAATCCTGAAGCCTTCATAAAGGATATGTTCAGGAAGAAGACTAGATGCTTGGTGTTGGACCGCCAATTTAACTTCCCAGAGGATATCATCAGGAATGAGCTTGACATGATTGATCAAGAAATAAAGAAAGAGAAATGACTGGCTTACAAGAAAAGCCTAGAATTTGTGCAGCATTTTGATAAACTATATGACCCCCTGAGGGAGTTTCAGGCTCATCCATGGGCTAATAAAATTGATTCATTAATGACAATGTTTGAAGAAATTATGCAAGCATTGAATCAGAAAAGAGAACAAATATTGCAGAAAGAACCAGAAAGGGATAAGTCAGTATTGAGTAGGATCATTCCTACTAGAGGGGTGCTCCTGGTAAATATGTTGTATATCAAAGGAAAGGATATAGTGCAGTGGTACCCAATGTAGAAAAGACTATTGATCCAAAGGGTAAAAGGCCACTGGAAGCCAGCTCTAGCACATTGCCAAGCCGCAAGAGGTATAGAGTAGGAGAAGAAGTCCAACAAGAATCAAATGTATATTCTCCATCCCAATCTCTCCTACATATAAATGAGAAGATTTTTGTCACCTCTGAAGAATTACAAGAAGGCACACCATCAGCTCCTAAAGTTAGTGAGTTGGACCTTACTGTGGCAGAATATGCTGGAAAGGAATTGGACCCACTTACACAGCAAGCCAGTGACAAGTGTTTGTCTGATGACAATTTTGTTAAGTCCAAGAAGAACACCCTAAATGAATTCAAAGAAAAAAGTTAGAAGAAGCAGGAAGAACACCCTACCAAGGATAAGGAGGAGCATGAAACTGAAATCAAGCAGGAAATAATGGCCAAGTTTGCCAAAATATCTCCAAATGAGGGGAGGGAACTAGTGAAGAAGGAGGGTGTATTAATACTTCCTAAATGAGACATTGCTAATGCAATTGTGTTTGATGCAATTAGAAAAGAAACCACTATAGTGCATGCCACAGAAGTACAAGCTCAACAAGCTTCAAAAGGCATAAAATTTAGTGAAGACCATGCTGCACTAGTAATGTGGCATATTAAGAAGAGAAGCAATAAGGTAACTGATAAAGAAAACCAAGTTGAGCATTCAAGAAATTTTTTGGTTAAGAGAATTGCTGATACAGGGGCTATGAAAGCAACAAACATCACTCTAGAATCAGAAAATTTGGGGTGAAAGTATCCCAAAAGTTGGAGGATGAAAATAAAAGTATATAGGAGAGATTTAGCACACTTTTGAAGAGGTACAATGAACATAAATTGTCAAATTTGGAGAATGAAAAAATCATAGCCCAGCTAAGGGGTCAATTTCCAGTCCAGGCTTCACCCCAAAGAATGATAGAAGTAGAGGCATATCAACACTCTTCCTCTAGCCCAATAATAGAGTTTCCTCCTTCTCCCTCTCCTTCAAGCTTCAACTCAGAAGTTGAATTGCAATATGAAAAGAATAAACTGATAGCAGAAAGGACAAGCTTAGAGAAGGCTAGAAAAAGATGGGATGAAGAAAGCACCAAGTTCAGAGAGGGAAATTTTTTTGTAAAACAGTTATATGAGGATAAGTTAAGGACCACTATCATGTGCTTTGTTGATAGATTAGATATGATAGCTATTTATTCTTAGGGTGAGAATTTAAGAGGTATAATAAATTCTTATGATAAAGATTAGGTCTAGGTGGATGCCCTCATGAAACAATGGAAGGATAGAAAGGGCAAGATAAAGTCATTTTGTGATGAGCAGAAAAGGAATGATGGTGTGGATATTGTCCTAACCTCTACTTATAAATGTCTGAAAGATTTAATTAATCTAGACATTGAGAGGAGTGTAATAATTAGGAAGGCACAAGCCCTAAGAAAAGAATACTCCCATTTACGTTTTGAAATATTCCCAACCATATTTAAAAAGAATGGCCATTTTAAGAGAGTGCCACTATGGAGGGAAGAAGTTGGTGATGAGATGGCTATCAGGATAAACAACATAGTAAATATGGATAGTACAGTAGTATTTGTAGAAACAATTGACACTATTCAAGAAGCTAGAGCATTCTTCAATTTTTGGAGGGAAGAAATTGAATGAGCAAAGAGAAATTGGGAGAGGATAAATGGTAACATAAAGGAGATCCTCAATTTTGCATGGCCCAGTGATGAGCTGTTTACTTCATGGAAAGACAGGTTTGCAGCAGGTGCCCCAGAGGAAAATAATGAAGAGAGTTAACTGATCGGTGGTTTTCCATTTTTGAGTGACAACAACAATTTTAAATGGCACCTTCTTAACAACAACAAATAAATTAAAGCGGCTAGGCAGTCAACAAACAAAGAATTCCAAAAAATTGATCTAAAGCTTGTTGCAATCCTACTCTGTAAGAGGATTAACAAGATCATTGTAAAGGGCTGGAAAATTTTGTATTGTAAGCTTATTAAGCAGACATTGTACTAGTTAAGTGTGATAATTAGAAATAGAGTTGAAAGATCTCGTGCAAATTATTGAAGAGGTTATTTCTGAATACATTTTGTATGCTACTATGTTGGATGTGATTTTCTATACTTAATACAAAGACCTTGGTTCCAATCTCTCCTATGTCATCTTATCTTGTGAGTTATGAGTTTTCTAATTCATTAGCATAGAATTTATCTGTGTATGTGTATTTTTTTAGAGTTTTGATCAAGGATCAGATTAAATGATGCTC
>MU227376.1:137423-168610 GCA_018584345.1 Thuja plicata | reverse complement strand
AGCTTATTCTCGAATAAGAAATGAATTCCAGCTTTTTTTTAGAATTAACTAATGCAAGCATTGGCCCCAAAATGGGGATTAGTTTTCTAATTTGAGAATTCAAAAAATGCCCCAAACAGAGAATTAATTTATTCTAGCATTAACTAATGCTTATTCCAGGTTAATGCTTGGCACCAAACGGGCCCTTAAGGCAGTAATTGTTGTTTCCTTTCATGCGTCAATCATGTGCATGAGTTGTTTTCTCAAAAAACTAGTGGACCTATCTTATGTGTTGAACCTACTTTTTATGTTAATTTAATCTCTAATAACATTATTATTAATCTTATGACAATTCATACTCTCTTTATTTCATTTTCCCAAGTTATGATCTTTGTAAGCTAATTCATATACGGCAAGCATTTCTGTCCTATGTAGAAAATGATGAAATTGGACGTTAGATCTTAGTGGTTGTACGTTCTAACATAGGCAATTTTAGGTATAAATGTTTTATTGTTCATCTTAAGAAATATTAATTTTTATATTGAAATTTGTATATTATTAAGAGGAATTTAAAAAATAATTAAATGGAGTTTGGAAGTAAAAAAATCAATAATGTGGCTCAAGTGAATATAATAATAAAGAAAGAGACCAACATTTTGGAAAAATAGTGAAATATTGTAGAGGAGTAGTGAGTCTTATAAATACACGAGGGAAAGATTATTTGTGATAGGGTTACTTCTTCACACTAAAACTCTAATTAAAGATATCGACTATGGTATTCTAGATCAAATAGGTTTCGTGTAAAAATGCCTCAAAGCATTTCATGATTGTGATGTCTTCTATAAATCAGAAATCCTTCAAATACTTTAAACTTTTAAATATAAAAATTATGCCTAGTAACTTTTAACGTGACTTGTGAAACTGGTATGACATACCTTGAGCTCCACATAAAACACTTTCGACCTAGAGCTATGAACCGGTGAGGCCAAAATTGATCTATAGCTCGAAGTCTCACCATAATTATTCGGATATGTCATTGGTAAAGTGAATTGCACTATCTTGCTCTTGTTTGAAGGATGACTTGCCTAATACAAGGTTCTTGGAAATTTTAATATCGAATTTTAAATAGGAAGGAAACATATTTTTGATTGAAAACTTATCTTTTAATTAGATAATAGTAGAATTCAATACTAACAACTACATGGAAGTAGATACATAGGTATATATGGCCAATAGAAAATAAGACAAATGTGTAAAAATATATGTAAATAAATAGGCTAAAATAAATATATATGAATATATTTACATACAAAAATAACTCTATACCACTATATTCATGTCCCAAACTTCAGATAAACATAATATAGATAGTAAGTGGTGTGAAAATGAGAATTTTTATCACTATAAGTCTTATAAAGATCATGTCCACTAATAAGGTATTGTGTGTTGATGGGTCTTCCATCTACTTACCATCACATACCTAAGTTAGCTCCAATTAATTTGTATGAGAAAACATAAAAAACTTATGTTGGTTAATATTCTCCATTACTAATTACTTCATAATATTTCATTTTTCTACACTATGAGTTTTAGGAAGCGTGGTACCAAAAAGTACGGATAAAATCCATGTATGAATGATGGGTTAGAAAATACAACTGAAAAATGGATCTATTCCTCCATGGATAAGAAATTTCAAATAATATGGATTACATAGTAAATTGTCTAGGGACGTTTATTATTGGGTTCTATAATAATTTATGACAAAAAAGGTAACATATCCTAAAAACTTGTTGAATGGTGGATTAAGATAAACACAATTATATAAATATGCACAAATGCACATAAGTAATCAAGCCCTTCTACTTATTAGGTCCTCAATGTAAACATTACAAATGCTTAAAATGATACAACATTCAACTCAATCCTCGTGTCTTGATTACATGATCACTTGATCGCTTAAACACCTGATGATCAAACCCCTACATTGTGCCTCATTGTATAAATGTGTTATGGATTATAATGGTAACTCTAGAATGTAGTCCAACATGCCCAAAATAACAAATAGTTTATATGTTTCTTCTTTCATCCTTAACTTGAAACTTACTATTCTCCTTCTAGAATACTCTATTTAATTTTATCTTTCACATTTAATGAGTGGTGGAGTAAAAATTACATATTCAAACACTCCCCATTAATTTCTACTACAAATGATTCATTATTTAGCATTCCTAAATCCTCTCTTATACCTTGATATTTCACTTTTGCGAATTGATATTTAGATCTTAAAAACTTCAATATGAAAGTACTCTTCCTACAAAATTACTATTTGTAGCTTTCTTATTTTCATGATGTATTACAAAATAATGATATCTCTCAAACTTCTCTAAAATTTAAATACTCTTCATTCCTCTTTAACACATGAATACTTGTGCTTATACAACTTTTTAATCATCTCTTAAGTTTTTTCAATCTGTTCTATAAACACAATCGATTTTCATGTATTATTTAAACTTTCTGTTTAACCACATCTTCTTATAATTACTATTCAATACACATAATAAGCAAAACTTGAACCTCAACATATGTCTTTTATGTGTTCCTTCTTGTTATTATTGAGACATTCTATAAATTACATCTTTCAGATGATTTATTTGAACCTCCAACACATGTAACATCATTTCATTTATTTGTGACATATTTAACACCTTTATGTTTAGACATTATTGTTGGCTTGATTGGTTCTCTAATTCCTTGTGCATAAATTTTGAATCTTTCCCCTTTATATCCCATTCTTTTCATGATTTTGAAAATACTTAATTTTTTTCAAAATATCTTTTATTCTTTTATGCACTTCTAATAAGACTTGTTAATCAAATATACTATCATGTTCATACTTATCATAAAATATAATTCTAGCCATATCACACAAACCAACTAATTAATTAAAAAAATGAAACACATTGCTTGTGTCATATGAGACATTACAGACTAGTGGCTTTGGCAATAAACATTCATTGCAGGCTACCAATTTATCATTTTCTTCTTCCAATTTAGACGTTTCCTTCCCATAGAAACTACTTTCATATTCTAATCTCTTTAATTTTTTCTCCAAGTCGTTGAACAACTTGAACCATTCTTCTATCTCATTATTCTTTAATGTGACCTTCTCCAATTATTTTTCAAAATCATCTATTTCGTACAAATGTTGATATATTTCTTTTTCTAACACTTTCATCATTTTATCACAAATAATTAATATTTTTTTAGCATTTTTCAATGTTTCTTATTAACTTTTGTTTCCTTCTTACTCTTTTACAAACTTTTTCCCAAAGAAATAATTGATTTGAACTTACTTATTCTAAACCTGGCTGTGGTTCTCTTATAGAGGTTTGAATCACCTTCTTTCAGTAGGTTTGCATTCCTTCACTCTTCCTCTATTTCCTTCATTACTCCAGTAATCAATCCTCCAACTATTGCAGCTTTATTAGCATGCAACAATCAAAACTATGACTTATGAGGACTTTTGATTATGATGACGCCTTGGTTGGTGCTCCACTTTGTCAAAACAAGCAACCCCTTTTCAAATTGTGTGTTTTTGTCCTATTATGACTTTGACTTTAGGAGCTTCTCTTCTTGTGATATTGCTATCAGAATTCAACTATTTAATTTTTTGAGTCAAACACTTTGACCCATGTTTCATGAGTAGTGGTTCATAATAACCCATCTCCCATGAGAATGAATGGAACACTTGGCACTCATTGCATCTAGGTGATTCTCACAGAGGTGAAGCACCGGGACTTCCTAGGAGGTCACCTATCCCATTCCTACTCTAGCTTACAGACACTTAACTACGAAGTTTCCTCCATGATTAAACGCACTCTGCTTAACCATGGTGGAAACTCTATAGTTTAGGATGCTCAAGATGGAGTAGTACTGGGATGGGTGACCTCCTCGGAAGTCCCGGTGCTTCATCTATGTGAGCATCACCTAGATGCAATGAATGCCATTCATTCTCATGAAAGATGGGTTCTTATGAACCACTACACGTGAAACATGGATCAATAAGTTTGACTTAAAAATCTACACAATTGAATCCTCAGAGTAATATCACAATTTAACTCTAGAAAATATCTCCCACTCTTCTATTTATTTATCAGTTACTCTTCCTTGTTATCAAACTGTGGCTGGTCCTACATTTAGTTTCTCGAGAGGTTTGGTTGCTTTCAAACTTTACCAATGAAAAAATCGAGTGGCACATTTTTCTAATCTACGATATTTTCGTGGACCCGTAGTCTTCAACTAAATCAGTAGCGACAGATTCTAGAGATGTTGCTTCTGAAATACACTTAAAACTCAGCTGTCCTAATGAAATACAAGTAAAACAGATTATCTGGAATAATATATAAAGTTTTGGGTTATGTTACTCAGCCAGATGGAGAACTGGATGGATGTGAGAGGGACTACAGAAAAGATAAAGGTAGCGCCATATTCGCAGTTAAAGCTCATGACCAATTGTATAAAAATGCTTTATTCGCTGTAGGTTATGATCAATTGTATACAAGTATATCGACGATAACAATAACAGTCTACCTACGGCCTTTATTCATTAGAAAGTATCTAAATTGTTTTTATAGATTTTATACCCATTTTGTCTGTTTGTATTTTCTTAATTCCTTACTCCAAATGGAAGTTAACCGTTTCCTGTACAGCTACGAAAAAAGTTATAAAAGAAGTTATTGAAAACATATGCTTCCATAGTCTATTAAGAATATAATAAATGGATATTAACTGGATTATTGCCTGACAAAAGATAAGTATTTTTTTGAATTTGAAAATAAGGAAAGTTAAAAATAGTATTGTTGGATTAGTCTTGATTAGGTGAGGAAATGCTCCTTTAAAGTGCAGAAGAAGGTTGAGAAAACTGCTGGGAAAATGTTTTTGCATCCACTTAGAAACTCTACTTGAGTAGTTAACTAATAAATTTGTATATTTTGCTCTTGTTTTCTCTCTAGACAAGATCATACTGCAATGATTTTCATAACGGATTGAGAAATACGAACCAAATGATCACCAGGTCTATTATTCTTACTAGTCTGTAAATATAAAATAGCATATTAAAAGATTTCTTTTTTAAGAAAACAATATAACTGGTTGTTCCGCCATCTACATCCCTTAGAAAACAATAGAACATTGCATTCCAAAATTTACATCATAATCATAATATAAAAAATTTATACTTCACATCTCCATATTAGAACAGAAATTTTGCACATTTTTTTTATTACCATTGTTTAACAACACATTCTGTAATTTATGACAAAGATAAATCGAGAATATTTTTGATAGATAAAGTAGCAAGAGGGTGCTGGCCCATGGAACAGAGGACTAGAAGCACAGTAACAACATATTAATGGAACTAATCAAAGCAGGTATAACATTTTAACAGCATAACAACATAATCACCAAATCTAATTCTGCCCCTATCAAAGACATAAATCACAGTACTAATCCATAGGATTAAACCAGAGTACTTAAGACGAACAGTAGCATAAAAAGTATCAGTTATAAGCCACGCAGGGCTACACAAAAAAATATAAAAACTAACATTATCCCAAACTGCAAAACAGGGGATCCGAGGGCCAAGCCCAGCCAAAATTAACCCACACATGGACACAAGAGATTAGTTCTTCCCACCCAGTTGTTTAGACAACAGGGTCCTAGCCCACTCCTCTTGTAGAAACAAGAACAGATCTTTGTTGTCCTCGTCCGCTTCCAGCTTGCTGCCAGCCAGCTTTTCCTGCACATTACAGAGGGTCGTAGCCGAAACATGCATGACCTTCAAGGCGAATTTGTTGGTCCTCATGCAATGGTTCATCAGGTCCTGCATATTCTTCTTAATTTGCACAATATCTTTGTCCAAATTTGATAACCTCCTTTTGAGAGTGCCTGTAAGTTTGTTTTTGTCCTCCATGGCCACGGTATGGGGCTCCTGAGGAGGACTCAGGGGCGGGGTAGGGTTATTGGGGATTTCCATGGTTTGCTGGAGGTTGGGCAGAGGAGTGTTACCAGTCCTAGGGGGACTCATATAGCCTTCAGAGGGACCATTCTTGGACTCAATGGAGTGGGAGTCATTTTCAGACAGGGAAAGCTCTTTAGAGGCCGTTTCCATCATCCTAATTTTACACTATTCCTTGGCAATTCTATTTGACCTCCGGCGACCGGAGCCACTTAAGTCCACCTCCAGATTAACCTGGCTCTCCATTATGTTTTTATTTTTTGGGCCTATAATCAATCTCAGGAGTGTTGTCAGCCTCTTTCCCCTCTTTATACTCCACAAACTCAGAGACACACGACTCCTCCTGACCCTCCTTCCTACTGAGAGGGTTTTTAACAATTTTTTTGTGAGTTGTACCCTTTTTATTAGCCAACACAGGCTCCTGGGTTATATAGATGGACTGAGAGGAGGAATGGGTGGACTTTTCAGTTTTGGCCAGCGGCTCCTCTTGGGGCATCATCTGGATAATCAGACGGGGTTGGGGTGTTAGGCAGATAGCTTTGTAAAACTGATAGAGGTAGAGGAGGAGGCCCTGATGGAGGACAGCTCTATCAGGGTTGTTTTTAATATCAAGGACATTAATTTTTATGGAGTGCAGAAGATAGAAAGGAATGGAAATTAAATCCTTGTTCCTAATATGATTCAAGAATGGTAAGTGGTAGTTGTAAAACATAGTGAACTTACCTTCCAGCGTGAAGTACTTCACCACAATGAGACAAATTTTTAGCCATAAGTCCGGTAGCTCCTCTCTGTTGAATCCCTCATGTTTTCTCACCGGCAGCTCACCGTCCTTGAAAAATTGTTTGAGGCTGGTAGGGTTGGCAGTCCGACTGGTCTTTTTGTATTTCCCCCCACCATAGGGAGCCCCATCGCCTTGGCTATGACCTCTTCATTCAGCTAGAAGTGAATGCCCCCAACCGAGACACTCCTATTGTTCCAGGAAGAGACAAATTGTTTGAAGATTCACTCGTCATGCCCTCCTTTCATTCTTACCATGAAACCTCATATGCCAGTTTCTTTGCAGCAATGAGTCACCAACGCATCAGAAGTGAAAGCCTCGTCGATGTTATCAGGCTCAATGCGGAGAATGTTGTCTTGCATTTCAAGAGTCTGCTCCTCCTGCGCTAGAATATTTTTGAAATCTAAGAGCTGAGCTTTTTCACAGGTCATTAAAAACCACTTGTTTTTGTAAAGCCTTTCCAAGGAAAGCTTAAACGTAAAATGCTGGTCTTGAAAATTTTGGAAAATGGGCTCCGTACCACCATATATAACGGATCTCCAGGTGCCATTAATAATAATAATAGCAATAATACCAAGGATAGCCAAAAAAACCCTTTGATTCAGACAACTCTTACTCCACACATTCAAAAGGTAATGATAATTCTTTATGGGAATTTGAGTTCTCCTTTTCATAATCGCAAAAATCACCAGAACACGCCAGCACGTGATCGAGTAAGGATTCATAATGAATATGACAGCCTTGCACATTTAAATATTAATATTCATTTCTCCCATGATGAGTTGCTGAGTCACCGGAGGTAAATCACTAATCACCCTCCAACTGTTGAGTTTGATTTGTTTTAGGCCAATTGCTACCATTGAGTCAGCAACCGAATTCCCCTCTCTGTATGTGTGTCCTATAGTCGTGTGCTGGAAGTTGTTGAGTAGCTCACAGATCTCCATAATGATAGGTCTAGCACACCATCTTGCACTAGCACCAGTATTGATGGCCTCAACAACCACTTTGGAATCCCCCTCGATTTCCAGCAGTCTAAGGTTCAATTGTTTCGCGAATGTAATCCCCCAGAGAAGGGTCGTTCCTTCCGCCTAGGTGATAGTGCAGTTATTGATAGGCCCAGCATTACCCAGCAGGCAAGTGCCATTGTGATCTCTGAGCACACCACCCTCTCCATGACCAAGATTATTTACCGCCCCATCAAATTTTAATTTTGTCCATCCTCTAGGAGGGGCAGTCCATCTGGTAGCATTTCTATCTATCCTTTTCGCATCGTCAAACCTCGAGAACCCATCTAGGAGGTTCCAACTGTCAGCAATTCTAACTTCCCAGGCAGTAGCAGGACATGAGGGGAGCTTCCATTTAGCCATCCTAGCTTTCTCACACAGGAGCTTAGTTCCAATATGGAGACAGGTCTCAGGCTGGTTACTATTTTCTCTAAAAATCATGTTGTTCCTTTCCTTCCAAATGGCCCAGCATATGTGAGGGGGAAGCATACACCAAAGGAGTTGGAGCAGGGGGTGATTGGAAGGGGATCTCCAGTTGTTAAATTGATGCACTTCTCTGCCCAGGGCCCATAAGATACCCAATTTGTCGATAATCCCTTGCCAAATGTTGGTGGCATAGTCACAGTGGATGAAAAGGTGGTTTACCTTTTCTTCCTCCTTCTTACATAGGACACATCTGTTTGCCATGGAGAAGCCTCTCTTTATGAGATTATCTTGTGTTAGGACCTTACCGAGCATTAGAGTCCACTAGAAAAAAATTATTTTTGGCGTGAGCTGAGGGATCCACACCTTCTTCTAGTCCCCTAGGTTACTCTTCTCCTTCAGAAGCAGGTTGTAAGTAGATTTAACAGAGAAAGTACCAGCCTGGGTGGGGGGCCAGATAATAGAGTCATCATGTGCTGAAATTTTGATATTAGTCAGGTTTTCCATGAGATCCTTGGCCAAGTGTTGCAGGTCTAGTCTGTCCCTTAACTGATTAGGTATATCTATCTAGTCTCTACCATTGATGTAGCTGGAGACTCTATTACCCAGGCTAGGTCTGAGATAGTCAATAAGGGGTTTGAATCTGTGGCCCAAGTTAGGTTGATTCATGATCCAGTGGTCATTCCAAAATCTAGTGGTCATTCCAAAATCTGATGGATCTTCCATTTCTAATTTTCCAAAAAACTCCTTTAGACAAAAGGGTCTTACATTTACATAAGTTCATCCAGAGTTTGGATCCACTGGGGAGGTCACTATTGTGAAACATCCTCCCGTAGGAATGTCCTTGGAGGTACTTGGCTTCCATTAATCTGCACCAATCCTCTTTTCCCTCTATGAGCTTCCATGCCACCTTCGTAGTAAGGGCCTTATTCATCATACCTATTTTTCTTAGACCCAGGCCACTCATTCTTTTTGGGAGGTAGACCGTGTCCCAATTGACAAGTGAAATCCTCCTCTTTTCTTCAAACACCGCCCACAGGAAGGTTCTCTGAATCCTCTCAAATTTATCGACCATGTTGCTCCTGATTTTAAAGAGGAATAAAAAGTAAAAAGGGATCCCTTGGAGAGTGGAGGCCACCAGTTGAAGTTTGCCAGCATTGCTTAAAACCTTCCCCTTCCAACCAACAAGTTTCCTCTGGGTTCTTTCAAGGATGGAATTCCAGAAATCTTGGGACACCTCTTTGACCGTGAGGGGGATGCCAAGGTAGGTAGAAGGGAGCGAGGCTGCCAGACACCCCAGAATTTGAAGCACCTTATTTTGTAACTCCACAGGGGTATTGAAGAAGAACAACCTGCTCTTTTGATAGTTAATACACTGTCTAGAAGCCCATGCATAACTTTCAAGGATTTGTTTCCGTTATCTGGCTTCAATAATGATTTGTTGTTGTTGTTGTTGTTGCTGATTTGGACTTGCATGGATAAACAACAAAATGATTTGTGTTGCATTGGATTTGCGGTATTTTGTTGATCTTTATAACATTCAGATTTTGGAAATAAAAATGAACATCTCATGTGTTTATCTTGAGTGTTTCTAGCTTTCATAGATCACATTTCCAATTGGTGCTCTAAAAATGGACCTAGATTTTCTTTCTTGCATATATGTTTCACATAGTAATTAGATCCTATGAACACTATTTGTGGCGATCTTGAGAGAGTGGGCTTCATTCGCTTGTTTTTCATGCGAAGCTCTTCTTGACGATAGATCTCATTGTAGGTAGGGAAGGATTTATTTTTATCTCATTGGTCAACTTGGTTTGGGCTTCAAATTTTGGTGATACTTTCTCTCTTTGGGGAGATTGGTGCCATTTTTTGTTGTGTGAGCCTTGGATGATGTGATTTCAAATTAGTGGGTCTTGATTAATCTTGTTTGCTATGTTTGGGTGAGGTGAAAAGGCTATAGGATTATGCTCTTTTCCATTTTGGGAGAATCAGAAACTTGGAATTCTTGAATCCAAACCAAGTCCCCATGTGGTTCATATTGTGATTCTTCCTTATTAGAGAGGGTTAACCATAGTGGACACTCCCTTTATTGGGTAAACCATGTGGACGGAACCTCAAGCACTAATAGCCATTTTCGCCATGGTAGCAACAACTGCTATATAAATGTCCTTGTGGAAGAAATCTCCACGGGTGTAGTTTCTTGTGGGTTGTTAGATCTCCTCAGCAGCTCCTGATTGATTAAATTCTTGGACTGTGTCAAAACCTCGGTGCGCCAGGATTGGATTTCACCCACTTGAGATTGCAAAAGTTGCAGAGTCAAGCCATTACTAAGAACCATAGTGCAACCAACTTTTTAATCTCTAGGACTATGTGCATGGTTGGAAAACATTTTGAGAACATACACAAGTAGCATTCTTATGGAGTACAAATACTATGAGACTATCCATGTTCATGTGCAAGGTTGCTTTGTCCCGTGCTCATTGTTTGAAGACATTGATTGTTTGAACTCCCTGATTGCTGTATTGCAAGTATGATTCATGATAAAATCTTTTAATTCATCTAGTTGGTCAATTAAAACAATAAAAAACTGAGTTGTGTGTCCTTTCCTTGCGCGAGAAAACTATTTCTTCACGTCATTTGCTGTGTTTCCTCATGCGGCTATCTGAGAATCCTTGCTTGATATTTTGTAAACTTGCTATCAGTTTGTTGTTATCCTGTCACACCACTCTAGTCTTTCTTTTTGATCCTATGCATTTTGTTGCGCGGTCTTGTGCTAATCCTCACGTGAGAAAGTGTTTCGTCGCATGAAACTGTCTACCAGTGAGCCATTTGTTGTCATTTGCCTGCTTGCTTGATTGCCACCCTATCATTTTTAGTTTTTTAGGTTGATCCGGGTCAGATTGGATTACTTACCCCGCTATTAGAATCTTGTTTACACTTAGGATTCTTGCGTTTTGACCTCTTGAATTAGCAATTTTTAATTTCACAAGTGACCTTGCTTGGAAGCTTGGTGAGCTAGGAACTGTCCTTGTTGAAAAGATAAACCTTTAGATTCTTTGATAACACACTTGGAAATTTTTGGTAGTCTCTTGTCCATCCACTTTCATTCAATTTCAATCTCAATTAATATAATTTGGGTAATACCATCCTCCTGATCCATATGTGCTAGGGTATTCTCCCAAATTTATTGGGCACCTCTGTGGTAGTGTTGGCTTACGCCTTTTGCAAATTTTCTATCTTATCACCTCTTTTTGGGCAAGTCAGTGCCTTTTCTAATCTAGTTTGGTACCAACATTTCTTAAGGTAATCCTATCAGCTAGTACCTTTTCTTTCATGCCAATTACAACAAGATAACAAGTAAATCAAGGAAAATGACCTCAAGTGGTTTTTAACCAATTACCCCTAGTTCAAACTCGCCAAAAACATAAGGGAAAAGGACCCATATTTGATCAATCACCTAGGAATATCTCGGAAGTGTGGTTTGATTCCAAGAGTCACCTTAGTGAGTTGGGTACCCCCTTAGTATCTTCTCACTCTTCTATGGATGTGAGTTACACAATGACTCAGAGAGAGAAGGAAGCCAGGGATAAACGTTATGATGATATGTTTGCAAAGAGTAGAGATGCTATTTCATTCAGTGGTTCCTCTCATAATAGTAGACCAGCCTCACCCCTTATTTCAACAAGATATTTAGATCCACACCAAAGGGTTGAGAGAGAGAGAGAAGTAAGAGACATGCTTATGATGATGAGTTATCTTAACATGAGAACCAAGGAGATGAGCTTTATGATACTCCTGTCAATACAACTTATACTAACAACTTCATTCAAAATTCAAGACCAATCTCACCTCTTAAAACATATACCAATTACATGAGTGACAGACTCAAGAGGATTGAGCGTGAAAATAAAGCATTCCAAGATGAACAAGTTCATAAGTAAGAACAAATTAGACGCCTAGAGATGGAGAAACAAACTTTGATAGAAATGGAAAGGAAAGCCTTTCAAGAGGAGAAAGATAGGCTCTTGGCTCGACAACTCAATGATTCATTCAATAATAATGCATGTTAGTGATGGAAACAGTTCCCCTCCATCCACTCCTCCTAGGACTCCACAAGGTAGGAGACATTCAAGATCGCCATCACAATCTCCTAGCCCTAGGGGAAGAAGAGTTTCAAGACATAATCATTATAGGAGACCAACACCTCCTAGGAACTCAAGGCCACCTTCATAGCATGCTCATTATGGTTCACAATATGGGGGTAGTAGCTCGAGCTTTGATCGCACCTCCCAAGATTTCATGAAAATGCAACAAGAACCACTTTTTCAATAGTATGTGAAGAAATATTTGGAGCAAAACAAGGATAAGTTCCTAGAGAGTCTAATCAACAAGGGTGATAGGGTCCCTTACAACTTTTATGTGGATAAAAATATTAAGAAGCAAGGTCCATCCCAAGAGGAGAAGCTCAATGAAATGCAAAGAACAATGGACAAGATGTTCGCACCTAAGAACTCTTTCTCATTGGACTCAATTTGTCCTAATACTTTTGATAAGAGTGTTGACATGAAAGAATTTCCTGGAAAAGTTTAAATTCCTCAATATGACAAATATGATGGGAGTGGAGATCCACATGATCATATGCGCCATTTTTATACCACAAGTTTTGAGTTCCATCAAGATGACTCTTATCTCATGAGGTTATTCCCACGAAGTCTTAATGGACAAACAATGGAATGGCTTACTAAGATAACTCCCCCTATTAAGACTTTTAAAGAACTTGTTCACAGATTTGTTCAACACTTTGCATATAGTGTTTTAAGATCTATGACCTTGTTGGACTTATGTAGCTTAAAGCAGAATTAAGGAGAATCCTTTGTTACTTTCTTGCAAATGTGGAGACGAAAATGCTCTTGCTATTCTAGAACTATTCCTGACAATGAAAATATTGACATTCTTATTAGTAACTTGGTCCCCGAAATGCGGTATGAAGTTAAGAAAATGGTTTTTGATTCATTTGACACCATGGTTGAGACTGCATGTAGAATTGAGGATTTTTTAAGAGAACAAGGAATTTTGACTAAACATGGAAATAACAACAACAATGGTCAAAACAACAACTCTAACAAGGATAAAGGGAAGAACCAATATTGGAATAGGAACAAAAAAGTGGTTAATGATGGAGTTGTGGATTCATCCCAACCTAAAGATCAACCTGTGCTCCACTTATCTAGTACTATTCAAGCTACAAAGCTCAATACATCCAATCAACCAGAAAGTAAGCCAAGCTACCAAGGTAAGCCTAAGAGAAAAAGGTGTCAATTTGCAAAACTTGGTGAGTCATATGAACAAATTTTAAAGAAACTTATTGATAACAATCTGGCACATCCTCAAGACACTGCACATTTTGATATACCTAAAGTTAAACCACATTGGTGGAAGGAGAAAGCCCTTTGTATATTTCATAATGGTATTGGACATGACATTGAACACTGCTGGATACTCAAGCATATCATCCAAGATCTCATTGATAGTGGACACCTTACAATAGATGGATTGAACACCAACGCTAATCATAAGGCATTCAAGGAACCCTTGGCCAAATATGAAAAGGGGGAGACCTCTAAAGTTAAGAATGGAAAAGATGAGATCAATTATTCTTACACAGATGTAGAGAATACTATCAACATGCTTTAATTTGTGGAAGAAAATGTTAATATGATGAGTGGAAGATATCCTTATGGTTATGATCTAGATGAAGCTCTCCTCCTATTTTTGATAAAGAACCTGTTGCACCATGGTGCTAAGAGGTCCCAACTCCAGAGTGTCATCTCAAGCCCTTAATGTTATTACCTGAAGTCAAGGTCATGTTGTCATTAAAGGACCCAATTCAAGCCAGTCAAGTAAACCTAAGAAAATGGTGTCCAATCCTATCACCTTGAAACCAAATATTAATCCTAAATCAAGTTATAGTCTTTTTTATTAGTTAAAAAGAACCCCCGCTCAGATTTTGATCTTTGAGCTCTTAGAGTTGTCCCCGAGACATAAACAAATCCTTGAGGATTCTTTGCACACGGCAAATGTCCCCAGCAACTTAGATATTGGTCAATTCCAGAATATGGTTAATCACATTGCTATCCCTCATTACCTTATATATGCATAGGATGATGATAAAGCTTTGATCCATCTGCACAATCTTGCCCTTCATATTGAGGTCATGATCCATAGAACCCGTGTCAGGCGCGTGTTGATAGATGGGGGTGTTGGACTTAATATTTGTTCATTCAATTTGTTGAAACAGTTGGGTTATTCTGAAGAGGTTATAGATACCAAAAAAGGATTACTATCAAAGCCTATGATGAGGCAAAAATAAGTTCCAAGGGGTTGGCCGTCCTTCCTGTTAGGATTGGCCATGTTCAAAAGGATATTTTATTTCAAATAGTTGATGTTGGACCCCTTTCATATAATATCTTACTTAGTAGACCATGGATTCATGATATGCAAGCAATGCCATCTACTTATCATCAATGTGTTAAGTTCCCCTACAATGGAATAGATATTTGTATACCTGGGGATAACACTTTATCTGATAATTCAATTTCAGCAAGAACTCATGTTCTCCTTAATAGAGAAGCATAAGATTTTGATGCAACCTTAGCTGAATGTAAAGACAAGATTAAGTCAATAGACCTTGGCATGGGGGGGTATCAACTGAACTCCCTCACAACATTACAAGTTTCACCTCGGTCTTATGGAAAACCTTTAAAAGAAAAGAAGCGTTCCTCTTCAAATATGACTTTATTTGGCAAATTTTTGGAATCATCAGTGCCTATTCAAGATGAGAAAGAGGAAACATTTGTTAGAGATTGGATCTATAGAGAAGAAAAATATATGAACATTGAGAACTTCTCTCCCTCTCCTAAGGCTTATGGAAGAGGGTATACCTTTGTCAAAAAGATGGGCTATCCTGGATATGGCCCTCTTAATCATAATTTGGATGCTAGGTCTGAACCTCTTGATCATGCTAAACTTGGACGCAAGTCTAAGAAGCCAGTTGGCCTAGGATTTGAGAATTACAAAAAGCACACTAATCCTCTCTTTGAAAAGTTGGATAGTGACGATGAACCAAAGTATGTACCTAATTTGGAAAATCAGAAAGATATGTGTGAACATTGGGTCCCTTCCACTAATATCCTTTGGGGAGATTCAGATATTTCAGTCACCCATGCATCAATTGCAACTTTAGAACAAGAATCAGATATAGAATATCCTTTGAGAGAATGTCAACGAAAGAATCTTGTTCATTTAATGGAAAGAGAAGGTGATGCTGGACCTTCCACCTCATGATGTTCCAAACCTTCATGGTGTAAGCATCCTAGTCGCAGTTCAGATACAAGTTCAAATGAGTATGAATGGGACTTCTTTTCTGAGCCCTCCACAGTTGATAGAGATATTGATGTTATTCACACTTTTAGTTCTCAACTCGAGGTAGCCAATGAGTCATGTGTAGGATTAGAGGATTTGAACCCACATGTTGCCTTAGTGGATGATTCTTCGCTTGTTAGGATGAATCCTAGTTTGGGTAGCTTAGAGGGATACTTGATGGACTCTAACTCTTTGGTCACCAGCAATAATATCATTCACATTTATAACCTTGAACCAGTGGTTGACTTACCTCTTATTCATCCCAAACTCATTGATTGGTCCCAACGCTATCAAGAACTTGAGCTTTTAACATTCCAAAATTATTATGAGATAGCTTGTTATCTAAATGCCATTGAACCCATAGTCTCTTCCACCAGTGATCTGGCTACCAGTATGACAGAGAAAAAAATCAAGTACCTTAGTGACAAGATAAAAAGAAAAGAAAATCAAAAGAATAGGTGTTCTGATGGCGAAAACCACTTTGTGGCGGTGTCAAAATCAAAAAAAATAAAAAGAAATGACGTATCCAAGGGTAAAAACCTCTCTAAGGTGCCTAAGGATGAGGTACTCGATCATCTCCCGAGCTATTTTTAGGATAGATCTTGAGTGCTTATTGAACCAACATAAGCAATCAATTTGGGTACATATGAGGCTCCACAAATAGTACACTTGGCTGAGTCCTTGTCACCTCAAGAAAGAGAAACTTACACTAAGTTCTTACAGAAAAAGAAGATCAATTTTGCATGAAGTTATTTAGATATGCCAGGATTGGACATATATCTTATCATGCACCACTTATCTATAGCTCCAAATTTTGAACAAGTTAAACATAAATTGAGGAAGATGCATCCTCACATAGCTCTCCTAGTCAAAGAAGAATTAGAGAAACTCCTTGGTGCAAAATTCATAAGAGCTATTGCCTATGCTGAATGGATATCAAACATTGTACCAGTTTCCAAACATGAAAAATCCATTCGATTTTGCATAGATTTTAGAGATCTCAATAGAGGATGCCCAAAGGATGACTTTCCACTTCCCAACATAGACATGATAGTGGATATGACTGTGGGTTATGAGATTTATTCTTTGATGGATGGTTTTTCCAGGTATAATCAGATTAAGATAGCTCCTGAAGATCAAGAAAAGACTGCATTCACTTGTGCATGGGGTAACTATTGTTAGAACGTTATGCCTTTTGGATTGAAAAATGTAGGAGCCACCTATCAAAGAGCTATGACAACCATTTTTCATGATATGATGCATAAAAATATGGAATATTATGTGGATGACACCTTGGACAAGTCTAAACAAAGAGATACACACTTAGATGATTTAGAAGTCATTCAAGATCGCATTGAACAATTTCAACTAAGGTTAAATCCTAAAAAGTGTGGATTTGGAGTCACCTCTGAAAAATTACTAGGCTTCATCATTTCAGAAAAAGGAATAGAGGTGGACCCTGAAAAAGTTCAAGCAATCATAGATATGCCACCTCCTACAAACATTAGTCGAATGAGGAATCTTCAAGGATGTCTTCAATCTATAAGGAGATTTATTTCACAATTGGCAGATAGAGCTCAACCCTTCAACAAGAACTTACACAAAGGAGTCAAATGTGTTTGGAATAAGGATTGTCAAAAGAGCATAGATCAAATCAAGAAATACTTGGCCAATCCTCCCATTTTAATGCCTCCTATGCCAGAGAAACCGCTTTTTCTATACATTTCAGTGACAAAATCTTCCCTTGGGGCATTACTAGCTCAACTTGATGAAAATGGGAAAGAAAGAGCGATATAATACATTAGTCATACTCTTGTTTCATATGAGGTTAACTACACTAGCATTGAGAAAGCTTACCTTTTTGTTGTGTTTGCTTCCCAAAATTTGGGACATTACATGCTTGTGCACACTATACACCTCATAGCAAAAATAGATCCACTCAATTATTTGCTAAATAAGGTTGCTCTCACAGGTAGACTTGTTAAATGGGTGATGATACTTTCAGAGTTTAACATAGAGTATATTGAATGAAAAGCAATCAAAAGACAAGCCATAGCTGATCAATTGGCTGATTTCCCATTACAAGATAATGCACCTATTCAAGTTGACTTCCCAGATGAGCACCTCATGTATATGACTAAAAGAACATGGAAGATGTTCTTTGATGGATCTTTCATGCAAAACAGTTCAGGAGCTGGTGTGTTTTTTGTTTCTTCCCATGTAAAAATAACATTACTGAGTATGAAGCTTTAAAAAATGGACTTAAGATGGCCATAGAATGGAGAATCACAGAGTTACACATCTATGGGGATTCACTGCTGAAAATCAACCAAGTTAATGATGAATATCAAACAAAACATGAGAAAATGGTACCTTACAAAAAAATGGTTGATTCCTTGAAATGATACTTCACATTTGTCACATTTTAGCAAATCCCTAGAGCAGAAAACAAAGCAGCTGATGCTATGGATGCACTTGCTTCACTCCTTCAGTTAGAGCAACATGAATCTAGATTTGAATTCCTGGTGGAAGAGCTACATCACCCTATCTTTGACTCCCAAGAAAGCCATGTCATTTGTACCCTTGTTGGTCATGAGTCATCCCGTTGTGGTGCCATTAACTCATACCTTTGTGATGGCATTATACCTGAAACCTTTAATCGATCTGAACGTAGAAACCTTACCCATAACGCCTCTCGCCATTCCCTTATCGCTGATGATTTGTATAGGAGGGGTCTAGATGGAACACTTCTTAGATGCTTAGAAAAGGAAGAATCTGACCAAGCATTAGTTGACATTCATGAGGGCATCTGTGGGAGACATTCCAATGGTCTTTCCATGGCCCGAAGGTTGCTTAGGGAGGGGTACTATTGGTCTATGATGCATATTGATGTAGTATATTTTTCAAAGTCATGTGAAAAGTGTCAAAAACATGGTAACCTAATACATGCTCCAGGGAGGGAGCTCATTCCTTCTATATCTCATTGGCCATTTCAGCGATGGGCCTTGATCTTGTTGGACAGATTCATCCCAACTCATCAAGTGGACACAAGTTTATCATCACTGCTAATGATTACTTCACTAAATGGGTAGAAGTTGTCCCACTTTCTGTTGCCTCGGGAAAGACAGTCTCTCTATTCATTTTGAACCATATCATCTGTCGATATGGAGTGCGTTCTGAGATTATCACTGACAACGGAGGCCAGTTCAAAAATGAGGACCTTAAACAACTCTTCTTGAAATTCAAGATTAAACAACATTGGTCCTCCATTTACTTCCCGCAAGGAAATGGTCAAGTAGAGGCATCAAACAAGACCATTCTTAAAATTTTGCATAGAACAGTCTATAAGAATGCTAGAGATTGGCATTTACAGATAAATCTGGCTTTGTGGGCCTATAGAACGAGGATTTGTACTCCTACTAGGGCTACTCATTTTTCCCTTGCATATGGTGCTAAAGCAATGTTACATTTGGAGGCTGAGATTCCTTCACTTCACATTTCTCTCCATGATCTAGTCACAGATGAAGATTACCACACCATGAGACTTCAAGATTTATAACTTCTAGATGAAAAATGTCAAGCATCATTTGACCATATGAGGGTTTATCAAAAGTGCATGTCCAAAGCCTTCAAAAAAACGGTTTGCCCTAGAGAATTCCAAGTGGGAGATCTTTTCCTACGTGAAAATCCCAAGAATCAACAACATAGAGATCAAAAGGGAAAATTTGAACCTAATTGGCTTGGACCTTACATCATTACAACTGCTTTTGGGACAAGTGCTTATTTACTATATCATCTTAAAATGGAAGCACTTCCATGTTGAGAATGTTTAGCCCTCCTTTGGGGATGTTTTTGACCTGCATCATATCATCTTTCCATTTCTGCACAATCTCTGGCTTTTGTGCCTGTTCAGGACCCTGATTGGGCCTCTCCGGGCACCTTTTACCCCACCTAGAATGTTTTCCAGGGGTTCTGGCCCCCTGGGTCAAGGTCAACCTCAACCTTGACCTAGGTCAGGGTCGACCTCAACCCTGACCAGGGTCCCCCTTTCAAATCTGGGAGCTTGTCGGCTGTTAGGGGTCATCCAAAATTCATTTTTCCCGCTTCCGAGTTGCCTATTTCAGGTTCTAAAGCGTTGATTATTAAATTATATTTAATATAGGTCCTCTCCTAGGGGTAAAGGCTTTAATGGGAATTTAATTATCCTATGTCCGCCTCCTTAGAATATTTTTCCCTAATTTCATATAAAAGGAGGTTCTCTCCTCTCATTTTGTCTAAGCGATATTGAGCAAGAAAAAGTCTTCTAATCGTGATCAAGCATCCATTATTCTCAAGCTTCCAAGGTGTTCAAGTCTGCTTCTCAATCATTCAAGTTCTTCATTGAAGATCAATGATTCAAGTTTTTAAGCCTTTGAAGGGATTAGGTTCAAACATTCAAGATTCAACATTCAAACCTTAGATCTAGCCATTATGATGGTGTTATCTTCCTTCAAGATCCTTTGTGTGTCTTTAAGATTCTTTCATTACTTCTTCAAGGTGGATTCCAAGCATATAATCATGGAGGTTTATGGTCTTTATTGACTCCAAGCTTTCATATTTACATACTTACTTACATTTGAATTACAATTGCATATCTATTAAATATCATAGCTTCATTCTTAGATTCAATTCTACTACTTGCTAGCATTCTATACTTTATTGATTTCAAGGTTAATTCCTAAATCAGGGTTTGACTAACGCAAACCCCTCCACCCCCAACAAACAAACCTCTTTTTAATGTAGGTACAAGTTTGGGACTACGGATTTGGACTCAGATCTAGATATGTTTTTCGACTTTCTTTTAGACTCTGTGAACAGATTCTCTGTCAGACCTGTGCATGTCAAGGTCGACATTATTGGATCAGCATTGACATTTGTGGGTCAAGGTCAACCTTTTTCATAAGATGAAGTCATATTGGAAAAATATTTCTGGTTTTTATTCATCTTTGCATTCCGCTTCTGGATCATACTTCAGTTTTTTCAGAAATAGAGTACATACCTCAGAAAAGAAATTTCTTTGACCTGCAATTATTTAAGGTTAGTACATTTCTCCTATTTCTTTAATTACTGTCATATATCATATCTATATATTCAATTAACAGAATTTAAGATCCTCTTCTCTTATCTCATTTCCAAATGATTGAGCCATTTATGCATTAATCCTTCTCTTGGATTGATCAACTTGGATCCTTCATTTGTGCATTTTGAGAATAAAAGAGGAATATCTTATCTTCTTCTTAATCATAATTATAACATATAATCCAAACATCTCAATCAAATGTAAAGTAGGTTTAAGGGGACTTACCATTTACCATTTATATTTTTCTCTTTTTCTTCCTTTACATTTACTATCTACAGAAGAGGGAGAACAACTCCCTGATCCTATCAATGTCTTGCACCTGAAGAAGTTCTATCCATGATGCCCATTATGTCTAGGGGCATCCTTTGTACTTAATTATTGATCCTGAAAAATTCAAAAAATGGTATATTGTCAAAATTTCTAAAAATTAGAAAATGTCATGAAAAAATGATCATCTTAGTGAAAACCTAGCAATAGGCGTTTTGATGTATCTCCAAAAAATTATATATTCCAAAAATACAAAAAAAATTCAAAAAGTTTAAAAATTCAAAAAAATAGAAAAAGTGCCTTCGTGAAAACTTGGAAACAGGCACCTTGGTAGAAAAAATTCAAAAAATTATAAAAAGTCCTTGAAAAAAAAAGAAAAAAATGAAAAAAATAGAAAAATGAAAATATTGTAATAAAATCCAAGTGGTGAAAACCTAGAAGCGGGCACTACTTGAGGCCTTTGCACCCCTATTTATTAGTGCGTGTCCTTGACACTTATCCTTTCTCCATCGTGCCTTGTCCTTGTTGCCTTGGTCTAGAATTGGTCTTTGTCTTTGTCTAGGGGGTGTAACTGTGTTAGCTTTGGCCTCTTGGATCCGTTAGTGTTTAGGCAATCTCACAAATGGTGTTTTTTCAACACTACCCCAATTGTATTTTTTAATACAATCCCTGACATCAAGTGTTTTTCAACACTTATCAGTTTGGTCTTACCTGGTTTCGTCATGTGATCTTACCCGCTTGCAAGCATTCGATCGTTATCCTCGGAACTCAGTATCAGTTAACACACTTAAATTTATAAACACAACACTTAATTCTTGAGCTATGTCATGATATTTTCTTTGTGTGCTGACTATTACTGATTTTTGTTAGTGTCCTTGTCTCATAAGTCTCTCTGGGATGCATAGCTAGAGCACTTGGGGCATGGGGCATGTTTTTATTTGCTTCCTGCTTTATGCTTTACTATTTTTGCATAACCATTCTGCTAGTCATCTTGGCCTCTATGCCTTGATGTGAGCGTGGTTTTGCTATATTAAATTGGGTAAGCTAACATCACAGTCATCTTGACCTTTATGTCTTTGATGCTTATGTTAGAATCTTTCCACTTCTAATCTAGTATAAATCACATTCATATCTTCATAGTTGCACTTATGACTAGTGATGATTGTGTGATTTTTCGATGTCTGTTAATAATGGCCCAATGATGAAAATAAGTTTCTTAACATTCTCTAATGAATGATGAACACAAATACCTATGTTACAGTTTCTCTATTGCAAGTTCACCTTTGCATTTTCATGTAGCTTACATTGTTAGACCTCATGTTAGTTTGCAATTTAAGGCTGCATTATGAGTTTAAGAGGGTTTTCCTTTATCTTTCTTGTGGACTTTTAATCAACTGTGACCACGCTATGATCTTCATTTCCTTATCTTCTTTCGTGATCTCAATTGAAATTTTCTACCTTAAATAGTTGATTGATTTTGGGGCATTCTCTTTCTTCTCTCCATTTCTTTCCACCTCTTCCAAACTTCTATCTTTCATTCGCTTTCACCCCACTTATTTTCTTCTAATTCAACCTTGGGGTATAATATTTCATTCTTGATGATCTACCTTGGTTCTATGATCTTTATATCTTTCATCTTACATCAAGAACCTTATATTTAGTTTGATTTGATCAAATTTATCAATTTTCTGTTTCTCCTCTATCTCATTTCGATTTCGATCACGAGGGGGCAGTACCTATCAAACTTCAATCCTTGATTCATCTTTATCAATCCTATCATTTGTTCTGCTTGGGGCAACCTTGCTTCAGATTCTTATCTTGGACATGTCAATTACTTTTATACAACAGTGTTGAGCTTTTCTTTTTTATTTTCAATCAGCTTATCTTTGTTGTGATGTCAATTACTTATTTACAACGGTGTTCATGTATGTGTTGTTTTGTGATCCCAAATCGATCTCACACTTCAACTGCATTCTTTGACTACATATGTTCCTAGAATGATCACACATTAGTCAAAGAGGGGCAAATGTATGCACCCTAAAATGGTCGCCTAGACTATGGGCCCCACTTATCATTTTATCAGTTTATCAAATTCATGAATCAATGCTTTGCAACATTTTCAATTCAAATCAATTTATTTTATCAAATTGTAATTAATTCAATTATTTCAATATTTCCTAAGGTTTGATCATTTTTATTTAATTAAAAGATTTAATCTCCCTTTTAATTAAATAAAATTCATCTTATTTAATTAAATTGAATTCCTCCCATTTAATTAAATAAAATTCTTCTAATTTATTTAATTAAAAGAAAACCCCTCTTTTAATTAAATAAATAAAAAAATCCCCACTTAAAGCACTTTATTTGATGAAAAAGGAAATAAATTAAATAAAAGTTAAATAAAAATTCCTTTTTCTTCTCATCTTTCTAAGTGGTGGGCTTTTTGCTTTTAATGAGCACATGGATCAACCAAGATTTAATCTCCACCATTGCTCATTTATTTTTGCCTCTTAATCTCAACCATTCACTTTTCTTTATAAGGAAACCTCTCATTCTCATTTTTATATAGAATTTTTAGGTATTGTTATGCTGCAGGTTTTGAGAGCAATTTTAGAGGAGAATTTGAGCACTCAAGCTTGGATATTGAAACTTCTCTATCTTCTTGTCTTCTTCTTCTTGTATCCATGGCTATTCATGTAGATTAGATTCATATTTCCTTTCATAGATTAATCTTTGCATTGTTATCATTTAGATTAATTTCCTTTCATACATTGCAACCATATAGAATAGACTTCATTTTCATGCATTGAATCTCTCATTTCATGGTGTACTTGCATAGGCATAACTAGGTCAATCTAAGGGCCTCCATTACAAACATTTACACCCATGAATAGGGAGCTATGAGTTTATATTTGAGGCCTCATTCTTGAGCAACCTTGAATGGAATGACTCATAGAAGTGTGACACATTTTCATCACATAGTTTGTAAATTGTACAAAATAATGGTGAAGTGGGATGTTCTATGTCAATGGAGTTGTGGCATCAAAGGCTTAACCATATGAGTCAGAAAGGGCTTGATTTTATGCTAAAAAGAGATTAATTACTAGGATTAAAATCTATTGATTTGCAATTTTGTGAGCATTGTCTCTACGAATTGAAGAAGTAGGTTAGCTTCTTGAAGATGGATAAGGAGAAGAAGGCTGCACCTTTGGATTTGGTTCATTCACATGTCTTTGGTCCCACTGAGGTAACCTCCATTGGAGGCGCTTATTATTTTGTTACTTTTCTAGATGATTATACTCAAAAATTATGGATTTATATGTTGTCCAAGGTCAAGTGTGTAAAAAAAGATAATGGAGGAGAATTTTTCTTCTCAAAATTCATCTTTTTGTGCAAGTAATGGTATTCAAACAATTAAAATTGTTCCACTTACTCCTCAAGAGAATGGAGCAACTGGAAGATTGAATAGACTGATCCTTGAATAGGCACATTGTGTGCTCTCTAATGTAAGTTTGGGAAAAGAATTTTGGGTTGAGGTATGTAATACAACCATTTATTTGATCAGTCGAAGTCCTTTATCTTAGTTTGATTTTGGTAATCTGGAAGAGGGATGGTTAGGAAAGAGAATTTGATATTCACACATCCAAGTGTTTGGATGTGAAGCCTATGTTCATGTCCCAAAAGAAAAGAGGACCAAGCTGGATTTTAAATCACAAAAGGGGATGTTGTCGGCTATGGAGAGGATCAATTCAGTTTTAGGATTTGGGATCCGGTTGCAAAGAAATTTGTTCGCAGTAGAGATGTGGTCTTCAATGAGAAAACATTTCTAGCTTGTAAAATTTTGAACAACAACCTAGTGGAATAATATGTCCCATTTTTAATTTTTGAAAACACAAATTCTCAAAGGATGTTTGCACAAAGCAATCTTGGTGGCTCAGGATAGATGTATCACTCCATTTCAGCACCCTTTGTGCAATGTTATCCACACACCTCTATCTTCCACAATTCATGACCGAGATCGATGATAACAGTGACCAAAGCAATGATACATCCCTACCCACACATATCAATGAAGATGCTCATTTTAATGAGCAGGACATAGGTCTACGAATGATACTTTGTGGTCTAGTAATGACTTTCATACATAGTTTGAACAAAGCATGTCACATATTTTGGATGATGGTAGGCATCCCCTAGTTTGGATAGTGGAAATGAGTAGGTTCCTTACATACGGGACCACTCAATCTCTAAAAACTGGGGTGTCATGGGAATTTCCCCTCATCTATGTGGACACCAAACATCAGGGGATGTGAATCCACTTATGAATTTCAACCCACAACCAGACTTGGAGAGGTCACCTACCATGTTGGGTGAACGATCTGTTCAACAAACTGTGTGCTGCCCTGAACAAAGGGGATTCAAAGGTGTTGGCTCCAATTTGGGACGTGCAAATCTTGATGTTGTCTCTTTAGCATATGCGTCGACCATGGCAGGGATTAGAGTGGAGAAACCCGTGCAGTCCCTAGATGCATTTCCATACAAATATTGGGAATATTATTATGAGAATAATAATAACAATAGGGACAATTACAACTCGAATTTGACCCTTGAAGGCATCATACTTAATATAAGTTGTGCTCAAATTAAGGTAATTGTAGGGGAAATAATGCATCCACAATAGATGCCTGCTTCTCACACTAAAAATGCTTTCCAAATTGATAAACACAATACAACTCCTCAGTTGAGGAGGTCATCTAGAAAACAAAGAATTCCTTAAAAAATTTAGACTATGAATTATTATTTGTAGAAGAGGCACAACCTCTGATTTTCATCTCTAATCATCTAGAACCAATGAGTTTGAAAGAAGAAATCAAGAATGAAAAACGTAAACAGTGGCAGACTACAATGGGGGAAGAGATGGAGTCTCTAATGAAAAATAAAAAATGGGATTTTGTTCGTCTTCCGTTTAATAAAAGGGCATTAAAAAACAAATGGGTGTATTAATTAAAGGAATAAAATGGAGGTAGAAATCGATTTCATGCTAGACTATTTGTCAAAGGGTATGCACAGTAGAAAGGTATCGATTTTGATGAAATTTTTTCTCCAGTGGTAAAGATGACTACCACCAGGGTAGTTTTGGGTTTGGTTACAACTTGGGACCTTGAGCTTGAACAATTAGATTTAAAGACAACCTTCTTACACGGAGATGTTGATGAAGAATTATATATGCATCAGCCTGAAGGATTTATTAAAAAGGGAAATGAGCATCTCTATTTCAGATTGAAGGGGAGCATATATGGGCTTAAACAAGCCCCACACCAATAGTATCTAAAATTTGTTTAGTTTATACTTGAGCATAAGTTTTTTCGCTAAGATTTTGATCTATGTGTGTATTTCAAACAGTTGTCTAATGGCGGATTTGTTATACTTTTCCTTTATGTGCATGATATGTTAGTTACCGGCACTAGTATGAAGCTTGTCTGTGAGCTTAAGAAATAGTTAGCAAGCAAATTTTCTATGAAAGATTTGGGAGAAGTGAAAAGGATTCTTGTCATGACTATTATTCGAGATAGAAATAAGAAGTAACTTTGGTTATCTCAAAAAATATATATTGAGAAAGTATTGGACAAATTTGGGATGCTAGAAGCTAAGTCGTTTACCATTCCTTTAGCTTCTCGTTTTAAGTTATCAGTTGGAATGTGTCCTAAAACACAAGAGGAACAAGACTTCATGAAAGACATCCCTTATTCAGCTATAGTTGGGACTATTATGTATTCCATTATCTCTACTTGTCCAGACATTGCTCATGCAATGGGAGTAGTTAGCAGATATATGATTAGTCTAGGTAAATCTCATTGGGAAGCTGTTAAATGGATCCTATGGTACTTAAAAGGTACCTGTGGGTTTTCCTTGTGTTTTGGAAAGGATAAGGTATGTTTGCAAGGATTTTTGGATTCTGATCTTGGTGGAGACTTAGATAAATGAAGATGCACTTCTAGTTTTATTTTCACATTTTCTGGGCCAGCAATCAGTTGGGGCTCTAAATTACAATATTCAGTTTCTCAATCATCCGTGGAGGATGAGTACATGTATCTTTCCGAAGTAGCCAAGGATATGGTATGGTTGCAATTCTTGTTCAAATAATTGAGCTTGAAGCAAATATATTTGTCTATGATTTGTGACAACAGGAGTGTCATATTTATGGCTAAACATCATACCTCGCAACATCGATCCAAACAGACTGAGCTGTATTATCAATATAATCGACATTTGATTGAAGAGGGAAAGATTCATGTGGAGACGATTCAAACCAAGGTGAATTGAGCTGATGCGCTCACAAAGGTTGTTACCCGGGAGAATTTTGAATTTTACCGAGTTTCTCTCGGCATTGTTCAGATATGAGGACACAAGGAAGTAGGGAAGTCTTTTGGTTACAATAGTTGTTTGTCCTCAAGTGGGAGGTTGTTGGGGTGTGAAGCCCAATGGTTTCTTTTACCCTCCTTTATTGTGTCTATTTGACTACTTTATGAGATATGAAGTGTCTTCATTGTAATCTATAAGTATTACTGTTGTGTATAATCATTTTGTACTGAAGAAGTTAATAAGAAATTTATCTACAAATGTGAATGTAGAAAAATTGTTGAACCACAATAAATCTATGTATTATGTGTTCTTCTCTACTTAATAATTCTATTTTGCATTTTTCATTTCTTTCAACTGGTTTTTGTGGGACTTTGACTCGAGAAATTGAAGAGCAAAGTGTGTTTTCTACTTGAATTTCTACGGGTCCCCTATGATCATTCGAATGAACTATTGTATATTTTCTTATTAACTTTATTAGTCATAAGTGTACAATCATTCCTCAGAGAAAAACAAAATGCAAAATATCAAAAAGCAGATTTAGAGTGGCAATATTCAATTTTCAACTGTTTTATTCTTTAACGATGAGGTTAACGGAATACTATATTCTGAAGCGAGACAATTTGATCATGCAGATTGAAGGATTTTGTATTCGTAGGGGTAATGAAATTTTTTATTTTATATGTCATTCAAAATACGCCATCCTCCAAATTGAGTTAGATATCCTACATTCTTGTGAAACTCTACATAGATTTCTAGCTAAATTCGGCATAGATTTGGAGGACACGTTAATCCATTCCAGTGAGGAACCTCTAATATTCTATGTTTTCCTGCCAATGTATCAATCATGGTGAGCTGAACCATTTATGTGTAACTTTAAATGCTTTTGAGGTTTAATTAAATTTTGATGGCAGGAGCATTCCGAAATCAGGTAGACAATGGGCAAAAGGGAAATACAAATACAACACAACACAAGAGAGACATTAGAGATCAGTGGGATTCCAAGAAAAGGTATCAATATCACTGTGAAACTTTTTAGAGGTCAAGAATAAAGTACAAAATTTGGTAAAAAACCATACCCATAAATTAGCGATGGAGTTTCCCCTGATGATCGGTGAGGTCAGTTCGTGGAGGAATGACATGGTTCAAAGAATCAAAGAGGTCACAATAAAAGAATTAAAGAGGAGCCTTCACTCATGGTTAAACAGTTGTCTTTTTTTATTATCATTACAACACATTTTTGCCAGACATTGCATCACCGAGTTGACATGCCTTCAAAAAATTTAAATTTGCAAGGACAGATATAAAGGATGTTGGCCAAGGTTGTGACGTTTGGCTTTACATATGCCACAAAATGGCTCTACGCCTCGTTTGTAGTTTCATATTTTTGCACTATTCACACTTCAATGATGTTTATAAATAAATAAATTTTGGGGATGGTTTTGGAGAAGATTGATCATGAAAGTAAATTGTTAAGCTATATATGCGTTCAATTAGGGTAAGATTTAGTGTTGGGTTCAAGTATATTGTGATTAAGGTTTATTTAAAATTAAATTTTAATTTAAAAATTAGATTAGCACTAGAGTTTAATTAGAGTCAAAGTTTAGTTAGAGCTTTAAAAAGATCTTTGATTTATTTTTAGGGTTAGGATTATATTATACTTAGGGTTAATTTAGGATTATAGGAAAATATTCAAGTTTTGTTAGGGTTAGTATTAAAGTAGTTGATTGCCAAACAAGTTTAGCGTTACAGTTGAATTGGGGTTAGTGCTAACGTTAAATTAGAGACAAGAACTATAGTTTCATTTAATTTACTAAAGAGAACTTTGATTTAAAACTAGGGTCAAATTATAGGTATGTTTTAAATAAGATTAGGGTTAGCATATAATTAAGGAAAAAACAATGCATAAGGATTAGGGCTATAATTTTTTTTTGATCAGTAAAAGGATTATGCCACAAAAATGTATTGATAATAAACCTATTTACAACCCATCTCGCTAGGGGCACTGCATGGAAAGAGTAGGGCGGAGAAAACCTACACTTTTGCCCCAAAATGAATTTAGAAAGCTACAAAATTACATAGATCATAATGTTCAACTGTGCAGAATATTACAATTATACAATAGCCAATTGATAGCTAATAACCTTAGAGATTTATCTTCTCTCTTGCTTTTATACGAACAGAACTATCAGGGAAAAACTTTAGTCTCAAGGTATGTCGTGTTAGAATTCATAAGCCAAGATCATCTGCATGCAAATTAACCTGTTACAACAGCAAAGCTCGGAGACAAAAAAGTTCTGAAAGAAAATATTCATTCAGAGAGGGAATACAAAATAAAAAGAGATCAAACCTTATGAAGGTCGTCGAAACCCTGAAAGGAAAACCCTAAAGGGAAAATATCTAGGTTGCATAATAATAATTAATAAAAGAATTAATTATTGTATGACTAAAGTTTAGCTTAAGTGAAATAAAGATAATAAGCGACTTAATAATTAAATCAATATGATTTAATTAATAAGTGGAATTACTTTATTACTCTAACACCCCCCTTAAGATAAAATTAGGGAGAAGCTAAAAAACCTAGAAATAGCTACTGAAAGAAGGAAAATGGGTCCCGACAACAAGGCCTGATTACGTATCCAAGCACAAAAAATCTCTATAAATGGGAGAAATAGAGAAAACCACATGGGAAAAACCCTACTCAAAAAAGATATGAAGTCTAGTGAAGGACAGAAGAAGCCTCCAAACTAGAGAATGTCCTAGAAAGTAGGAACAAAGAAAGAACATGTAGAACACCTCTAAAGCATGAAGCTGCAAACATTGTCAAAAAATAGTTGTTGGAGCCTCCACTGTAATAGAACATGATCAGGTAGAGAAGACTGTAAATAAATCCTGAAGAGCTGATCAATCAAACCAAGGAAGCATTAGAACCAACAAGAGATACCCCCATAATACTAAGCAGCAAGAGATGTGACAGGTACATTGAAACAGACTGTCAAGAAAAATCGCATGATCAAGAATGTACAAATACATATAAAGGATGGTGTCATGGAATGAACACTCACTTGACACACATAATGAAGCTAATGTTGTGGAAGGAACACTCAATTGAAAAAGGTAGATGACAAACAAGGAAAACATAAAGCCCCCCATGAAACTTTATAAAATAGTGTGAGTACAATAGAATCCCAAAAATGCATAAGATGCCACTTTATTTCAGTGCATTTGTAAACAATAAAAGCTAAAAAAAATAGTTGTCTACAATATCCGGGAAAGGAAATGATCCCATGAACTGAAACATCCAAGATATCCACTAGAATGCCATAAAGAAAAAAAATTGAATAAAAGATACATGGAGAAGAATCTAAGTGTGAGACCCATAAAAGAAGAAAGGAGAACAGGAAAAGTTTTTTGATGCCATGCGGCAGTTGAAAAAAATGAATTCAGAGTAGCAAGATATAGTTATCAGAGCGCAAAATGCAAACCTGAATTTGACTGGCAAAAACCCTGCGAGATAAAAAAATCAGATAATCAAACTGGAAAAATCATAACGGCCTCAGAACCATCTTTCTGTAGATATCTTGTTTGACAAAAAATGCCTCCATTTGCTCAAGTTATGAGCAAAAAACCACCACTAGGTCAAAAACCAAATGAACCGGAAGCAACCTCAGCAAAAAATGGTGGAGCCCAGCTAAACTGGCGAAACCCTCCAAATCTGGAACTGCATCTAGAATTCCCGCCAAATTGGAAGAAGAAAAAATTATTATTTTTTTAATGGAAAAAACAATAAAAACAACAATTTTTTTTTTTTTTGAAAAA
>MU227376.1:126816-137378 GCA_018584345.1 Thuja plicata | reverse complement strand
CACAATTTTTTTTTTTTTTTTTTAAATTTTAAAAAAAATATTTAAAAAAGCATGTTTTTCTATTAAAGGAAAAAACATTAAAAAAAAACCTTATAAATTTTTTGTTTTAAAAAAATATTAAGAAAAAGATAGAGTTGTCATTTTCTCTCTCCTCCCTACCACTAAACATCACAAAAATTGAGGCAGCACAAAAATTGAGGTAACACAGTAATTAAGATGCGTGGAAATTGAGGTAGCATGGAAATCAAGGTAGCGAAAAAACTGAGGCAGATTTGTGCCTCATAAAGTGTACCAGTGACAATGCATGCAAAAATAGGGCCCAAATTTCAATTTTGTCCAAAGAGAACATGTCTTATATAAAAATGAGTGTTTTGGGACATTCCGGATGCAACTTGGATGTCAGTTTTTACCCAAAGTGCTCCAAAAAATAAATCTCCTCCAGATCCACACAGGAAATGCAAAAAAACCTTGAAACCCTCGGAGCTCCTAAAACTTTAAAAACTCAGGAACAGGCAGCAGTAGACAGGCTCTGATACCATGTTAGAATTCATAAGCCAAGATCATCTACATGCGAAATAACCTGTCACAAAAGCAAAGCTTGAAGACAAAAAAGGTTCGAAAAGACAAAATTTTCATTCAGAGAGGGACTACAAAATACAAATAAATTAAACCTTATGAAGGTGATCAAAACCCTAAAGGGAAAAAATCTAGGTTGCATAATAATAATTAATAAAAGAATTAATTATTATATGTCAAAAGTTTAGCTTAAGTAAAATAGAGATAATAAGTGACCTAATAATTAAATCAAGATGATTTAATTAATAAGTGAAATTTGGGCCATATTTTTGCATGCACGGCCCTTGGCATGTTTAACGAGGTAAAAATTTGCCCCATTTTTAACGTTGCCTCAATTTCCATGCACCTTGATTTATATGCACCTTGATTTTCATGCCGCTTTGATTTATGTTCCGCCTTGATTTCCATGTTGCATCAATTTTCGTGCTATCCAGTTGCATGGAGGAGAAAGAAAATGAGAGCCCTATTTTTTTAACATTTTTTTAAAACAAAAAAATATAAAGTTTTTTAAATATTTTTTTCTTTAATAAAAAAAGCATGCTTTTTAAAATAAAAAAAATATAAATATTTTTAATGTATTTTTTTTCTTAAAAAATTATACTATTTTTTTAATGGTTTTTTTCAGAAAAATACATGTTTTTTTTTAAATAATTGATGTTTTTTATTGTTTTTTTCATTAAAAAAAATGATATTTTTTCTGCCAAATTTGGTGGGAATTCTCGAGGCAGTCAAAATTTGGAGGGTTTTGTCAGTTTAGCCGGGATTTGCCATTTTTAACTGAGGTTTCTTCAAGTTCATTTGGCTTTTAACCTACTAGTGGTTTTTTGTTGATAACTTGAGCAAACAGAGACATTTTTCGCCAAACAAGTATCAAAGAATAGCTGGTTCCGAGGCTGATTTAATTTTTCTAGTTTGGTTATCTGATTTTTCTGTCTTATAGAGTTGTTTTCCTATCAAATTTAGGTTTCCATTTTGCACTCGGATCACTATATCTTGCTCCTCCAGTCTCCTTTTTTTTACTTCAACAGGGCGTCAAAAACTTGCTTCTGTTCTCCTTTCTTCTTCTATGGGTCTCACTCCCTGAATTTTCTCCATGTATCTTTTATTTACTTTTTTTCTTTACGACATTCTGGTGGATATCTTGGATGTTTCAGGTCCTTGGATCATTTCCTTTTCTAAATATTGTATACATATTTTTCTGTACCATTTTCTTGCAAACGCACTGAGATAAAGTGTCATCTGATGCATGTTTGGGATTCTATTGTACTCGCACTATCTATAAAGTGCCATGGGAGGTTTGATGTTTCACCTTGTTTTCCATCTACCCTTATAAATTAAGTGTTCCTTCCATGACATTAGCCCCACGATGTGTGTCAAGTGAGTTTTCCTCCCACGACACTATCCTTTATATGTGCTTGTACGTTCTTCCTCATGAAGTTTTTCTTTGCAGTCTGATTCTGTAATACCCACCCCTTAGTTTTCTTTTATGTTTTAGTTTCTGAAGTCTTTTAGGCCTTTTCATGTATGTGTTGGCTATTTCAAATGGTTTTGAGGATATTTATATATCACATTTCAATATGTTATTGACTCATTGCTTACAGTGTTATATCTCCTGTTTGCATACGATTTATGGTTATTTCATGATGCTTATGTATATGTTAGGATGTCATTTTGATTATGATTTTCTAACAATACTTACCCTAGATTTATATGCAGATGGATCATTTATATGTTTTGCATTACTATTTAACGTGCTTGATATGGTATTGGACAGAGTCGTAGTTACTTTTTTTGGTGAGATCCACACGATAAACTAGTCTCAACCAGTGTTTGATATATTATATGCATATATGTTCATCTTTGTGATGACAGGTTTGCAGGTATTGGGCTACATCTTCCCTGAATTGGCAAGAGTGAGCATGCCCTATCGTAATATCTCAATGGTAAGAGAGGGCAGATAATAAATCCATACCATAAACCCTTATATTGTCCTATTGATGGACAAAGAATCTGATTGACTATCCTATTTGAATCTGTCAAGTGATGTGGATTCATGAGCCTATTTGTGTGTGTGTTGGGTTTTTGTTTCAATTGTTTGTCTATTTTAGTTGATTTTATGTTTGGATGGGTTTCAGGTGATTTAATGATGTTTTTAGCTTGATTTATTTAATCATTTTTCATGGTAAATATTAATGTTAATTATTGCACCTATAATAAGGTTAAAACATTGATATATGAAATATATGACTATTTAATAATTAAATATTAATTAAATACATATATTTAATTAATTGATTTAATTATTAAGTCTTAATTAAAATAATTGAGATTTAATAAATATTAAATTCAATTAATTATAATTAATTGTACATAGCTGAATTATTGAATATTACTTTAAGTTGCATGCTTAATTGATTTATTTAATGGAAATATATTCTCATGCATTTTTAATTTAACACTTTGCTTTGGTATTCTAAAGTTGAGTTTTGCATGCTTTAAGTGAAATTAAAAATAACGAATTTATTTTAATTAATAATTAAATAATGTATATTACCTTTAGATTTTTCACTTTTTGAATACCTAATGGCTTGGATTATCTATATCTTTGGATTGGAAGCCTTTTTGGAGGTTGTTCAATCAAGGAGAAAGAGAAATCAGGTGATTGGAGTTTTGAGAAAGCTTGGGAGCATTTGTGGATTATTCTTGCTTGGATTTGTGAATTTGTTCTTCTCATCAGTTATGAAGGTAGGATCTTCATATTGTTAATTCTAGCTTTTAGATCCCCATCTTCCATGCATCTGAAAAGTTAGGATCCTTTGTGTGATCTTCTTTGTTTGAGTAATTGGTAATTTCATTGATTTAGAATTGAGAAATTATGATCTTGGTTTCAATTTGTGTTTTTCTCCATGTTTGCATATCAGATTTTTGATTGTGGGTATAAAGGTTTCATTTTTGGATGTTGAATGCATGATGGGCATTAGGGTTTTCATGTGGAGGAAATATGTTACAAAATTGCTCTTAGGGTTTCAATTTGGGAAAAAAATACTTATTTGAGGAAAATTTGGTAAATGTTATAATTTTGATTGAAACCCTAAGATTTGTAGCTCCTTGCCATGGAAAGATGAAATTCATACCCTCACCATGTCCTTGCTCAAACTTATGATCAAACCTTAAAGAAAATAAGAAAATTGGGTTAATTTGCATGCTTGAAAACAAGAAAACTATTCTTAAAGAATAAATAAATTAATATTTAAAAAATTAGAAATCCTTCTTGTTTTTATCAATTTGCATGTTTTAAATAAATCTCTATTTACTTCCTACTTGACTATTTGTTGAGGGAAAATATCCCTAGTATTAGAAATTATGTTCTAATTAATTTATCATTGGAAAAAAAAATATAAAAAAAATTAAATATTAAATTTAGAATTCTTTTCTAATTTGCATGCAAAGATTTCATTTAAAAAATATTATTAAATTTAGAATGGTTTTCTTCTTTATGACTATTTGCATGCTTAGAGAAAAATTTCTTGAAAAAAAAATTAAATATTAAATTTAGAATGTTTTCTTGTTTGTGTCAATTTGCATGCCATAGAATTCTATTTTTAGAAATCATGTTTCATTAGAAATTCTTTTTTTAGAAATTATGTTTCTTTAAAAATTATATTTTGAGAAATTATGTTTTTTAAAAAATTCAATTTTGACAAATTCTATTTTTTAGAAATTCTATTTAAAAGAAAATAATAATAAAATAATAATAAAATAGATTAATTTATATGTGTTAGATTTGGTTTTTTGTAATTATATTTGGTTTTTAGTAATTATTAAATAGATTAATTTATATGTGTTAGATTTTATAAACTGATCTATATGAACTTTAATTGTGTGTTTTCTTGGAAAATTTAATTATAGTTGGTTAGTAATTTTAAATAGATAAATGAATTTGCATAACGAGGTTATAAATTTGTTTATTACTACGTTCTTTGTTTAGCTCTTTCTGAAGATGTATATATCACTTGATTCGGATTTGTTTCTTTCTGAGTGTGTATTTCATACCATGATGTATTTTAAAGTGTTATTGATATGAAAAGTGTTTCTGTTCTTGTATGGAACTTTATCATGTCAGATATCTGTTGGGACTAGTAGACCCTTAGGGTGTTGTACCTGGGTTTGTTGGGATTTTATTTCTAGTTCATTTCTGTATGATTATTTTGGGATTTGATTATGGGTGTGTACACCAAGTTGTGGACCAAAAAAGTGGACACACCTTTAAAAAAATTTCAAATTTTCAATAACCCGATCGGGTTATTGAAAATTTGAGATCATTCTAGGCTTGGTAAACCAAGCCTAGGAAATATTATAAAAAATTGTGTGGGCCTCAAAACCTGGTCGAGTTATGAGAAATATCTCATAACCCAATCGGGTTATGAGACTCATTAAGTAACATATCAAAAATAGAACATCCCATGGCTTAGGCCATTTCTAACACCTAAACCGCGAAGCAGAAGTGTGGAGGAGGGTAAACAACAACAAAACTCGATCGTGCTTCTAAGAAAACATGATTTAATCGATATTTTTAACCAATGGCGCCCTGTAACAAAAATAAGTTTTTTTTTTTTTTTTTTTTTTGCTTTTTTGCAGTTGTAATCAAATTAGGGTATTTTATTGATTTTTTGTTTTCTTTTATTAATTTCATTCCAAATTCATCAAACAACCCAAAAATATGAAAAAAAAATGAAATACCACCCCCCATAGAAGCACCATCATCACCAGCTGTAAACCCTCAACAACCCTCGCCACCCATAAACACTTAACCACAATCTCCACCCGTAAACCCTCCTCAAAATTATCCTCCTCCACAACCATTGCCACCCGTACACCCTCCACATGTGTCGTTAGGTTATGTATATTCATCACAAGATGACCTTGTGCAATGCCTTAACCAAAATAGTGCATAAATTAATATATTGGTCAATAGGTTGAAGGCTTCCGGTCTTTGGCATCACTCTACCCTCACCACTACATTAGAAAAAATGTCCAATAGTGCAAATGAGGTGTCTCAAGAGCTGACAAAATGGGGTTCATGGAGGGATAGGTGTCATACATTTTATGTTGATGGTTTATTCTATGAGGATGTGAAAAGAAAAGGCATATAAAAATATTGACATATGTGCCCTTTTTACTGATCCTAATACTAGCAATTCCCTAAAAGTTAATACAAAATGATTTCCTATACATTGGTGTGTTCATAGGGGGATGAAATCAGATTTTTGGGATAGGTGGTACATGGTATTTCACCAACCACATTGTAATAATAATGAGTTTCCTTTATATATTTTGATGAATATATATTGTGAGTTTATCATTGGCAAGAATCCGAATTACTTTGACTATTGTGAGTTCTAGGGTAGAGGGAGAGGCTCTACGCAAGATAGACCTGGGGCACATAGGATTACCCAACCAAAAGAGAGGAGGCATACTGAGAGAAAAACCCTCATTCATGTTGTGGTCCCAGTAGTGGTGAAGGAGTCTATAGATATACAGACTCTTCATGCAGTTGTATCATCAATTGATGTCATTATCCAACATGGCACTCAGTTAGTTGGAGAGGATGGATCAGTGCCTTTGCCACCTCCATCTTCATCAGATGTGCCATTAGGATAATCCCATCCCACTCAAGCTCCATCACCATCAGATGCACCATTAGGATCATCTCATCCCGTGCGAGCTCCATTATCATCAGATACATTTGCAGGGTCATCCCAGCCCATAGAGCATTTCTGCATTAGTTGTAATGGTATATGTGATGGGGTAGATAGCCAAGCGAGTGCGGATGGTTCAAAATCCTATTCATGTGTAAATTGCAGAAAAAGATGTTAGGCATCCACTACTGAGGATATGGCCCTCACAGATGATTTGTTGTCGATGGTGTATTGTTCAGAGCCGACACAAGTTTGTTTAAATTTGTGTTTTGACATGTTATTTTAATTAATTACCTAAATCTGTTAAAAGTAAATAAAATTTTGTGTATAGAAGAATCTAAATTGATACATGAATAATATGCATTACAGGGTGCATTTGGTGGTACAAGCACACCAAGGAGTGCTCATTATAGTACACGTAGATGGGTAGCTCAATCACCTGAGGTAATATTTTATAAATATTCCTAAAATAGAATACTACGTAATTTTTAAAATATCATATCTTAATAATTTGTGTGGTGGTAAACTAGTGTATGTTTGTTTGTTATTTCTTTATGGTCAAATAATTTTTTCTAATGTAATTCAACTCAAGGAATCCAGTTCCTTGTCTAGCCATCATGACTCAAATTGATTTGAACTCCCACCCTCCATCCTTGGACTCAATTCAACCAATGTTGAACACATACATAGACTCATACCCCAACCAATTAGTTATTGTCTTTTGAATCAACCTTGAACATCATTCGAAACATCCAACCATCATTCTTTTACTCTTATTTCTTGTTCAAAATTATGAATACAATCTCTGATTGTTCATTGATAGTGATTATCCTTAATCCTTAAATACATCTCCATGGCCTTCTGAAGACTCCCAATATATATTATGTAGAGGTGGTGGTTGGTGACCTCATTGATTATGTCTGACAACAATCCATCTCCAATTTGTAACAACTTCTCACTTCCAAAGCCCCCTCAAGGACTCACCTTCTAGGCTACCCCAAGTGCTCCTAGTGCTTCCCAAACACCATATCTTCACTCATGAATTCAACCTTCATTTCAAATCCATAAATAATCTCCTTATGGCCTGTCTATCATGTTCCATCAACCCATTAAGTCTGGATAACCAATCCCTTACCCAACTCTCACATTCAGCCCTTAAAGCTAGTAGCCCACACCAGTCACTATTTTCTAAATTAAAACATGATTCAGATACCATTTTGGGATCTTTAAATCCTCCACAAGATTTATTATATACTCCTTTGGACCATACCCAAGATCCAATACTCATGTAACCTCCAAACTAAGCCTAATTCTCCTCATTTATAAATCAACCCCTAACTCCACTTACTCTCATGACTCCAAAGGCTAAAATAGTCCTTCTACGGGTTAGCAAACAACATATTTTCAACTCTCCAAGGCTCTATCCTTTATCTATGGCCTTAGCAACTAAACCCTCACCTCTAGGATCACACACCTGGGGTCTGATCAAAATGACCTCTCCAATCCACTCCAGGCCAAACCAACTACATACACACTTCACTATAGACCCCCACATGGAGAATCCATCACAAAACCCCTTCATCCTCAAAGAAATCCACCTTATGACTGACTGGTGTCAAATCAGGGCATGTTCTCTGTCAGCAACCACAACCATCCTTGGTTCTTCAAACACATTCTTCCATCTCCTGCATAAGATAAGTATGGAAATATAAATATTTTACATCTTCACTCTCTTCCACCAATCACAATGACTATAGAGGGTGGGAGAGAATCAGCATTCTGAATCTTCATAACAAGGAGAAGTTCACTGTGTTTAACCAGTCACTGGTTTGAAGACACCAGTCCAATATTCTTCAACTAAACATGATGAATGATAAAAATATTGCAAGGGAAAAAGTGAAAAAACAATGAATGCAATGTCCTATATCATTCCTACACTGAGATCACACTTCAAACTACCATTTCAACTCATTGTTCAGACTGTACCCGTGAAAAAGTGAAGGAATTCATAGAAAATAGTTTTATTTTATTGATTAAAAATTTCTACTTTGCTTTTCAGTACTCCACCATCTCCACACACTAACTCCTCACACCTAATTTTTCTCTAAAAATCCTTACAAGTCCATTTATCTCCCTGCCTAACCGTAACAGTCTGTTACATGACTGTTACAGATTAGTTACAATTTAAAATTTGTTGAGATTTGTTGTCTAGTTGACACTAAAGTGTCAACTTTGAAAACTTACAACCATTTCTTCTTCCACAAAATTGTATTAACCTTTCTAAAGGTTAATAACCCTATCAAACTCCTAAAAAATATTATACCCCCTTACAATCCTTACTAGGCCTAAATTGCCAACATGGGCAAACTATGACTTTTGGCACTCTTATTCCTAACCTTTGACCCCCACAAATACAATCCGGATCATCCTTCTCTAACTATGCCTACAAATTTTTTAAAGAATAGTCTTGTGTGTGAAAGAAGAGTTCAAAATTTTATATTGTAATAATGGTTCATAAAATTTGATTATAAACTTGTAATAATGTAGTTGTGGAGCATAATCATTTGTGGAATTCAAGTGAATCATAATCTTCATTGTAATCTATTGCTTATATATTTATTTGGTATTTTATAGGGCTTCTCAGGGGCTCAGATTTATGAGATTAAGGATGTCACCCTTTCTGCCATTGACTTTGGCTTAGAGAGCTATGTGGTATCATTTTTCACACACCTCTTGTTTATAGTTTTAATTGAACACATGCGGTATCATATTATTTCTCTTATATTAATTTTTTTTTGTTAGCCTACCTCACCAAGCTCGAGGTCATTAGGAAAGATGAAGAAATCATTGGGGACATTGAAACAAAAAAGGTAATTAAGTCCAATTTAAGTATATTTGTTGAAATGTATTATGAACATTTCAATGTAGACTATATTGATGAATGTACTTGACTTGTTTATTGCATACATGTAGAATCAATTAGGTGTCACTGAAATAATGAATGTCCTAGACATTACTGATGTTCAAGAGAGGGAGGAGGTAACACATTTTCATATTTACTTTCAATTGCATTCTTGTTTGTTCAAAATATTTTATAAATCATGTTCCTCTATTAGTATGTCATTTTATACGACTTTTCATACAGGAATTGGTCATAGCTGCCTTAAATGAGGCGAACCCTTCTCCACTTCCTATGGATCCCTTACCTAGCACATGAGATCCAGTTGCGGTATGCATTTTCATTTCAATCCATGCATTTTTTTATTTTTTAGTATTTCTTATTTATAACATGTATTTTGTATTATTTTTCGGTTGTAGGAACCTTCACCACTGCCCGTCATTCCTTAACCTGGAAATTTTTACAGGACTCCCTCTTGCCCACTATGGAGCCCATTTCATTTATCAGTCAGCCCAAGCATAAGAGATCTAGCTGAGGCTTTAGTATGCAAATTACAGCCCAATATTTATGTATTTTGATATTATTTTGGGATAATATATATGGCTTAACATTTGAATTGTTCTTGTACAAAGACTTAGTGAACCAAGTATTGCTACGAAGAAGATAAATTTTGATGATCCACCACGGTCATAGATATATTGAGACATTGTATAGATTTAGTTGTGGTCATTGAATGACCAAATTTTGTATGTGTGTGTGTGTGTGACATTTGTACATTGTATATATCAACCTGGACATATTTGATATCATTTTTTGTAACTCTATTATGGATTTGGCATGTATGCCATGTATTGATATGTACGCTATTATTATTCATTTTGTTATATATGAAACTTCAAATTTGATCCTTGAATTTTTTGGTTGGATGTTTATGTCTTAAGTGTATTCTTGGTTCACATGATTTGTGTATATGCATGTGTGTTTTGAAAAATTAATGTACTTGTATATGTATGATAGTCGATGCCACATTTTTGTAACTCTATTAGTGATTTGGCATGTATGCCATTTTTTGATATGTACACAATTATTGTTCATTTTGATATATATGAAACTTGATATTCAATCCAATTTGTTCATTCTATCTTCATTTGTTCATTTTTAGTATGTAAATACGTTTGTGTATATGTTGTCATGTGTAGGATTTATGCCTTAAGTGTATTATTGTTTCATGACTTGCATATATTCATGTGTCTACTTTATTACTTAATGTACTTATGTGTATTCATGTATATGCTTCATAACCTAAATTCATGTGGATAGGCTTCGTGCATGACTTAAATGAATTCATGTGTATGATTCATAATCTATGTCCTACATGTATGCTTCAT
>MU227376.1:77206-126312 GCA_018584345.1 Thuja plicata | reverse complement strand
TTGTATGTACTATCCATGCCTTACATGTAGTTGTGAGTACCCTTCGTGCTTTGAAGGTTTGCTTGAAATTTGATAAAATAAAAAATTGGGATACATTATGATCCTAAATCATCCTCGGAGAAGAAAAATTTGTGTTCATGGTTTACCCGATGCCCAAAGACCTTAGGAAGGCTCACTAACATACCCAAAGGTGCTTAATGCACCTTGGGGACACTTTCATCCAGCATGGACGTGAACATTCTAGTGAGTTCGTGGGATAAATGAGGTTGTCACTAGAATTTACCCAGCCAACTATAGATAATGGCACATACAATTTGATGCTAGGAATCACAGTTTAAAAGATACCCAATGGTGCAACTTTCAACTGAGCACCACTACAAGTTTTGGCATCAAGCGAGATTGCCCTGCCAAATTTAAACAAAGTTAAATATCCTATAATGGAGAGAGGTTATTGTAGGCCTTGGTAACATGGTCCTAAAAAATCTGATGGTTTTTTTATACATCTCACGAGGTTTGAGATACAAGCCTCGGAAGATCACTGCCCAATCGTGCTTAGTGCACCTTGGGGACACTTCAGTCTGCCATGGTCGCGAGTGTTCTAGTGATTGTGTGGGACAAATGGGGTTGTCACTAGTGTTTACCCATCCAATTGGAGCTAATGGAGTAGATGATTCAATGCTAGGACTCATGGTTTGAAAGATACCAAATGGTGCAACTTTCAACTGAGCACCACTGCAAGTTTTGGCATCAAACTAGATTGCCTTGCCAATTTTAAACAAAGTCAAATCTCCTAGAATGAAGAGATATTATTGTGGGCCTTGGTAACATAGTCCTATAGCATCTAAATTTTTTCCTATAGGTCTCACGAGGTCTGAGATACGAGCCTCGGAAGATCGCTGCCTAATCGTGCTTAGTGCACCTTAGGGACACTTCAGTCCGCCATGGTCGCGAACATTCTAGTGACTGTGTGGGAGAAAAAGGGTTGTCACTAGTGTTTACCTGGCCAATTGGTGCTAATGGAGCAGACGATTTGATGCTAGGACTCACGGTTTGAAAGATACCCAATGGTGCAACTTTCAACTGAGCACCACTGCAAGTTTTGGCATCAAGCGAGATTTCCTTGCCAATTTTAAACAAAGTCAAATCTCTGAGAACGGAGGGAGGTTATTGTGGGTCTTGGTAACATGTTCCTATAGAATCTAAAATTTTTCCCATAGGTCTGAAAAGGTCTAAGATACAAGCCTTGGAAGATCGCTGCCCAATCATGCTTAGTGCACCTTGGGGACACTTCAGTCATCCATGGTCGCGAACATTCTAGTGACTATGTGGGAGAAGCAGGGTTGTCACTAGTGTTTACCCAGCCAATTGGAGCTAATGAAGGAGATGATTCAATGCTAGGACTCATGATTTTAAAGATACCCAATGGTGCAACATTCAACTGAGCACCACTCCAAGTTTTGGCATCAAGTGAGATTGCCTTGCCAATTTTAAACAAAGTCAAATTTCCTAGAATGGAGAGTGGTTATTGTAGGCCTTGGTAACACAGTCCTATATAATCTAAAATTTCTCCAATAGGTCTCACAATGTCCGATATACCAGATTCGGAAGATCGTCACCCAATCATGCTTAATGTACCTTGGGGACACTTCATTCTGCCATGGTCACGAAAATCCTTAGGAAAAAATTGATGGTGGAATCCCTAGTGAGTCATCATTTTATGACATTGTTGAAAGTCTCAAAGTCTGGTGTTGAGTAACAAGCATGGTTGCTTTGTAAAATGGGTCGAATTAGCCCTCTTAGTTCAGTGACAAAGGTAGTTTTGAGTTACTTAGTCCAAAACACCTAGGGTTGATCTTGAGATATGTTATGAATCTTGAAAAAGGGTATTCAAATGTGTAATTAGGTTTCAAATTTGATTTGAAAGATTTTGAGAAAGGATTTAAAAATCCTCACTGCTGTACTAGTAGACTGTGCAAGTTGGGACAGTTTCGAGAAGGGAGATAGAATGCATACAAGAATGAGTTGAGATGTTGGGGAATGGATGATTGGAGTAGTTTGGGATCCTTAGGGGAGTTAGGATCACCCATGGAAGCATAGTTGATGGTTGAGGTTGAAGATGTCTATTGCATGGGAATGCATGACATGAAGTTGAAACATAAATGAATTGTTTGAGTTTGAAGAAGTGAATGGAGATCAAAGATGTGGAGTCTAGTGGGTCTAAGAGAGATGTGATTTGACCTATGATAGGTCTATGGAGTGGGTAGGGTTGAAAACTGATCATACTAGATGAAGATTGAAGGATTTGTTATCAAGTAAAGAAGAAATAAGTCATTAAACTACAAAGAAAAGATTAATCACCACTACATTATGCATCATGTAGACTTATTGTAAACACTTCTAACTGGACTAAAAAACCACAAAACCTTTAGAATCATTTTGGTCCATCATCAATTCATCCACTACATGAACCATTATTACAATTTAGATAAACATGATATCATCTACATGAACCATTATTAAAACTTAGAGAAACATGATATCCACTACACATGAACCATTATTATAATTTAGAGAAACATGAGATATCCACCGCATGAGCCATTGTTATAATTGTAATGAATCATATTAACTAATATGCTCAAGTAGTTAAATGGTACAAAGTAAATTATAAAAATGTGGCCCCTCGGTATATACAAATCAACCCATTGCCACTTTTATATACAATTTGATCTTCTTTCAATATACAAAATGTGGTCTCCAAATATGCATGTGGACCACTCCATAGTCATTTATATTTACAAAAAAAGAGAAGTTAGATTGTTTCACAAAATTTATATACAAAATTATCAAAATAATTCTACCATTTGTAGAATGATTCTTCATGATGGCGCATAGCTAATTGAGTGAACCTTCTGGATCATCCCTAACCCTTATTGTGTCATGTATTGCCTCGTGTTTAGATTCACAAAGTTTCCATAAATTCTTATTACAAGGTCTACCAGTATACTATATCAATTCAATATTTTTTGCAACAAGCAGGTTCGAGTAATGCAAAATATGTCTATGTGTCTCATAGTCCTCAAACAACCAATTCTTGGATTTTGCGATAGGGTACCTGCATTTCATAGAAGCATAAATGAATACAAAATTCAACATATAAAGTGTAATAGAATGATGGTAAGAGGTCTCAAAGTCGTCAAACAAGAACACATTATATTTTTATAGCATACCTTCTAAGAGATGTCCCTATCACAACAACGGATCCTATTGGGTACTCAATACCCTCTCCATTAATGACTGTAGTTGTCAATTTCTTTTTTCCCTCAATACAACAACACAAAAAGTAATCAGTACCTTCCTCATTGTTCTCATCTGCAACAACTACACTTACATGACCTGCAATTTATAGAGGGATAAGTTAACATCCTAAACACTTACAAAATTGAGAAATTGAGAAATTACCTAGTTCAAAATGAAGGATAAGTCTCAGAATGAAGAATAAATTGAGAAATTACCTAGTTCAACTAGGTCAAATATGTGATCAAAATATGTTGATGCTTTAAACTGGCTCAATTATAGTGCTTTAGGAAGTTGATATGTATCAAGCGATTGAAAAGGTGTATAAGACCATGTTAACCCACTCTTTTGATTCGTATTCCTCCCACACAAAATTCATACAAGACAAGCAAAAACATACCATTAATCTAGTATAAATACCCACTGATGCTGCATTTGAACTTCTAAGTGAGTGCATGTCACTTGATCTTGTAAGTATACAACAATCTAGATAGTTTCCAATGTTAGACTCGTTTATCAAACAAAAAACCCTATTAACCATAGAATTACCTTCATTACCTATTCCCATCGTAGAGTTGTACCATCGCACAATTTTTTGTGCATTTATTAACTCTGCACCACCTTCGTACTTTAATTCCTCTCTAGCAAGAGAGAGAGAGAGAGAGTACAATTTAACTCACTTGAAACACCTATGTACGAAAGGTTGGAAGATTGCAGAAAAAATCATGGATATCCATTGAAAGAAGCAAAGGAAACCAATCGGCCATTTACAAAAATTCATGGGTGACCATTGAAATAAGCTATTTTGCTAGAGGCAAGAGCACAAAACCTTCGCTAATTTGTAATGGCCCGAAGCGAAGGGAGCAACTCAAATTCCAGTTGTATTTCAGGTTGCCCATCTATACAGTTTGGTGAAGAAGGGTGTTGTTGACAGGGTTTTGCTGACCGGGTCCGCCAACAGTCATAAGTTGTCACCGGGTTCCGGGGAAATCGGCCAACTCCGCCTGCAAAGGTTGTTCAGGGGAAATAAATCCTCCGGGCCTTCAAGCACCTGGGTGTCGGGTCACGACGGTGTGGCGATCGGTTGGGAGAGGTGACTGTTTTCGAGGGGGGTAGCTGGTTTCTTAAACTCATCTTCTCCAGAGATTCGATCAAAGTAAGGTTTTCCCGAGCGTTCTATACTTTGCAAATAAAGTGAAAAATATCCTGCAGGGTTAGAAGTATTTCATCTAACTATAGTCATGCTAAAATGTCTGGAACATCGATAATACTCTGGTAAACTACAATAAATACCGAAGAAACACATAACCATCAGCTAGCATTTTATCAGTAGCAGGAATAAAGAGGTCGTTAATCTACTTTAACATACCAGAGTAGAAGACATAAAGAACATTAAAACATGAAATACCATTAACTCAGAAGCAGGAATGCCAACAACATCATTGCCAAGAATTCTTCCTTCTTCATTAATATTCAGTCCAGCAAGCACTGGTGCGTGATACAATGGCGGCTCCAAGGGAGCATCTAACTACTGAGAACAGAACAGTAGAGCATTCAGCTCTGCAACTTAAAAAGAGAAATTACTTCTGCTATTGCTATAGAAAACAAAATCATCAATTTTGCCAACCCTTGGAAATGGGTCGATTTGCCTATTTATACAACTTTCTTCTAACCCTAACCCTATTTACATTATGTTTCAATAAAATACAATATTCAGGGGCCGGTACTACTTGCGCCACCCTACAAAAGACCTGGAGACGGAATAGGTCTGTCATGCCAGAAGAATAAAACAAGAATATACATTGGAAGAATCAGTCTCGGAAAGAGAACCGGGAAGGAGAAAGAAGGAAATAGGTCCCTCGGGGACCAAGGATACATGCCTCATAAAGGGGAAATGCGGTGCCCTGTCTCCAATGTGCCAGGTGTACCCCTGAGCGGTGCCTCGAGAAGACCCCCCTGTCAGAAAACCAACTGCCAAGTCGACGTCTCTTGATGTGGCCAACTACCCTCTGACAGTCTTTATTAACCGTTTCTAAAAGTGACCGGTCGGCCTCGGGGACCGGGACACGAATCACTTTAAAGAATACAAAATTTTGGATCCGGGACTCCAGGATCCAGGAACTTGCGCCCCAAAAGAATAAAGAATACTCAGAATAAAGAATGCTCAACACTTGAGTTCTCCCCGGCCCCCGGAGAAAGCTCAAGGTTGCTTATTATCATTGAAGGCCTAGAGGAGGCGAGAAATGCCATCCTCATCTATCTCTCTTAGGCTGGCCCTTCTGTGTCTGGCCACTTCAACTTGTTCCCCTAGTTCTGGAACATTTCCTTTAAATTCATCTGCCATTCTTGCAGCGTCATGACCCTTAAGTATCATCTTGGTTAGTTTCGCCATCTGGGCCCCGTCTATCCCCTCTGGGGATTGGTACCGGGAATTCATTATTTCATCAAAACTCCCCAAAACTAAATCTTTGGGGGTATATGTATCTGGGCTAAGGGGATCAGCCCCGGAAGCCTTTATTACAAAAGACCTATATAAATTAGAAGAATATTTTACAGTATTTACCTTTTCTTGCAAGGACTCTACTAGTTGCTTGGTTACCTCCAATGTGAGATCAAGTCTGGAGTGCTGAGTTTTTACAAAATCAAATGATTCCTCACCCAGAATTTCAGATTCAGAAATTATATCTTCTCCCAAGGTGAGGAGCTATTCGAGCTCCACCTTCCATTCTTGGTAATTTTCAGCGTCACTCTCCCACTGCTCAATGACTGCTTCTGCCTGATGAATGACTTACCGGGCCATGTATAAGTCTGGGAGAGTGGATGCTAGAAAACGCCGGGTGTTTCCTATCTGTAGGGTGACCCATTCGTCTACTGATTGGGCCTTCTTTTTCATTATTCAAAGGGAGTCTATGTCACTCTGTGGTAATTCCTCTGATGTGGAGGTCTCTAGAGGGGCGGCATTGATGGGTCTGGCCAGCTCAGTAAGCAACCCCACAAGGTTTGCATTCTTTTCCTTTTCAGCCTTGAGCCATTGGGCCTCCTTTTCGTATCGGGCTTCTACTGCCCTTGTTGCCTACTTTAGCAGGTCTACCTCACCCTGCTTCCCTCTTTTTCCAAGGGATACCTCTGTAACATTTTAATCTGCGGGTTCTGTGGTTGCTTCATCGACGTTTGGGGGAGGTGTTGCCAAAACGGAAACTGTTTCTCCGCCCGGCCTAGTTCGCAAAGTATGAACTGTCCGGGCTTTCTTTGTCTTTGACAGGGCCTAAACTTGGGCCATCATTTCGGCTAGGGAGAGAGGAATTACCGGAGCGGACTGGGCTTTTCTCTTTTTTCTTTCTTCCAGCCACTAAGGTGGGAGAGGTGGCCTTCCTGCCAAAATTTGCTCTCCTGATTCTTTCCTAGCCTCCAGTGGCTGTTGCTCCTCTTCAACATAGAATTCATCCGTCTCTCTCCCTGCCAAAATTTCTTCTGCAGCAACGTCCTTTTCAACCTCCATCTCCTCAGCCGGGTCCTGTATATCAATCGCGGGGTCTGGACCTTGGTGGGCTTCTTCAGGGATTTCTTCTTCAAGCTGCTCTTCTTCTTCTTGTTATGCTTCTTTTTCTTCCTTTGTTGGCATTAGGGGAGGTATCAGGCCAATATTTAGAGTTTGGGCCGCTATGATAACCTTCCCAAAGAGTGCTCCCAAGAGTGGCCCTTGGAACGTGGTGGCTGGGTTTACGGTTATTCCCAGAGGTCCGGTTCCCCCAGCGGATCCCATTTGTTCACTTGGCTTTAGTTGGTCCACTCCCAAACCTTGCATTGTTTGAGCCTCGGAGATAATCTCTGGTTCTGGCTCCTTTTCTTCTCCTTCCTACTCTTGTTCTTGTGCAGGTTCTTGTTCCAAGTCTTCTGGGTCTGCAGCCTCTTGTTCTTTCTCCAGGACTTCTGTCCTTGCTTGTGTATTGTCCCCTTGCAAATTTATGAACTCATCGGTTGCGAATACATCATCAAATTCCTCTTGCAGAGGGGGACTGGCTGGGACCGGTGCAGGTTCTACTTCTTTCTCCGGTTCTAGGAAACTGGAAGAAAGGATCTCTATTTCTCGGGGGAGGGATGTCCTGGGCACTGGTATCAGCTCCACCTTGACCTGCTTGATGTGCTTCCTCTTCCTCCGGGTGACCAAAGGTGGCCCCGCATCGGCTATTTCCGCCGCTTCCATGGGATCCACCCCATTTTCCTTGACCATTAGGGTTGCCAATGATGGGGATGAAGGGGGACGAATTGGTCCGGCCATCAGCGGGGGACTGGCCAGCCTCGTTATTAACTGCTCCCTCATCTACTGGGAGGCTACCACAGACTGCTTGATTTGTTCTTGTATCAAAACTTCCTGCACGGAGGGGGTTGTAGCTATTCCCTTTCCTTTGTCTACGCCTTGTGAAGAAGTCCCGGCCCCCGGGGCAATCTAGGTACCAGCTGTGGTGCTAATTTTGGTGCCGGTCGGGGGGCTTGACGCATGCTCTCGGGGCACACCCTTTTTAAATAGGTGTGACTTCGCTCGACCACATCCCAAGTGAAGTCCTCAATCGTGGGCCCATTCTGGGTGGCCCAATCCATTACCGGCAGTGCCATTTTATTGATCCCCTTTTCTTTGTACTGGGGATCTATGGTGGGGGCAGCGTCAGAGAAGCCCAGAGGGAATCTCCGGAGCTTTAGTTCCTGCATCATTCCGGCTATCATTCTGATATAGTGCCTGCTCCGCACATCCATATCATCCTGGCAGTCGGCCCAAAAGTCTTCCATGTGTATATAATGGGGCTCTGAAGCCTGGGGCATTGCTATTGCAATTCTGCCATGCGGATCAAAATTTCTCTGTGCCAGATAAAATTCTTGTAAATTGTAACTCTTCAGCTCATTGTCTGCCTCTTTTGCGGCAGCCAAACTGCAAGTGTAGTTCCCACAGGTGATTGGGAATGGGACGTTGGGGACCTTCTTAAGTGAAAAGAAGGCATGTAACTCCATCATCTGCCAACAATATTCCAGCAGCACGATCTTGTCCCCACAATGCTTGGGCAACAAGTAGGGTTTCCCGGAGAAGCCGACGACCCTAATGTATGTATGCTACTGGAACTAGATATAGTAGTGCCCATAACTACTAACTAACTTTATCACCTCAGTAGATAGGCAGTATCCAGCATCCCGAGTAGGTGTGAGCAGGTGGTAGTAAACAAATGAATTGTTTACCCGGCAGAAACTAGGGAAGTTGGCCTCCCATTGAATCTGTGGAAAATGGTCCCACGGTGCCTTTTGTCCCAGGCCAATCCCGAGAATGCCATCTGTAAGTAGGCCATTGGAGTGGGGCCTCTGCTGGGCCAGGGCCCAGAAAACATAAGAAGTCATATAGAACTTCTTCTTCCTGTTCGCCTGGAGGTACTAGGAGTTGACGTGATTGGAGATTATTGTCGCCCAGTCGAAGAATTCTCCCTTGGCGGAGATGCCGAGGAGGAAATAGTACATCCATTTGGCAAACTCCTGGGTGGAGGGCTGCCCAAATACCCGGGCTAATGCTATTATCCCCATTTGGATGCTCTCCTTGAATTCAGAGCGGGGAATTTCTATCTTCATCCTCTTTGGGTCTCTCTTTGGGGCCTTAAGCCAGTGGGTATTCATGTACACCCGGGCAACATCCTCTAGTTGTGTAAACTATTTCAAGACATCAGTTCTTGTAACCACGATGGCCCTATCAAATTGTGGGATACCCAGGCCCACCTGGAATGTGACTAGATCAAGGGACGCCAGTGGAGTGGGGTAGCCCATGGGTTCTATAGCTGCGAGCATAACAGCCCAGACGGAGGAGTTGTAGTTGGCAGCCAGTGTTAAGATAAGCTCCAGAGACTGCACGAAGCATGGGAAGAAAGCTTCTCGAAGGATCCCGGAACCTTCGACATTAATTGCGAGCTGATCCCTAGCCTGTCGCTGGATGTGCATTATCTTTACCAGGGCCTGCATTTCTGCCCAGGTTTCGACATTGGCGTCGGTCATCAGTTTTACCTTGGACTCAATCTTTGAGCCCACGATGCCATTATCTTGTATAAATTTTATGGTGAGGGAAAGTTTTTCCAGGGCTTTCTCCATTCTTGACTTTGCTACTGCCCTAGTTTCTATTGTGGTTGGTAATTCTGGACATCGAGGAGGAGATGATGCGGACGCTTCAGACATGTTTGGAAGATAACTATGGGAACTTGCGAGACAAAGCGACCATCAGAACATGTTTATCAAAGTAAAATAGTTACTCCGGGGTCCGGAGATCTTACCACCGCGACGTTTACTTTCCTGAAAGGTTAGTATTATGCAAAGGTAACCAAACAGCAAAACACACCGTGAACTTAGGATCTTCATCACACATCCGGGTCTGGGAAATTTTATCACACTTAGAAAAAGCACGGGATGGATGGTGGTAAGTGGCCTGAAGCCTGGAGAAATAACCATTAGCAAAGTTGTATGAAAAGGCAAGTTATCAAACCCACGTGGACGCCACGTGCGTTGGCATTAAATGGATGCGATGGCGATGACGGCGGAGCCAACTGTCTAAACGCGCAAAAGGGGAAAGCCACTTGGCTGGCATTGATTGTGCGCATGGGACGTAAATAAGGTTTTGACAGACTTTATGGAGGAGAGAGAAAATTGCCTATTTGAAACCGGCGGGGAGCTGAGTTTCAAACAGGCAGTTTTCTGCCTTGAAGCGAGTTCGAAGGCGGAAAACTAGAAACGGGGGTGACTCGACCAGCTAGCCAAGCCACCCGGAAGGATATACATAGAGCCAAGGGATATATACCAAGAAATGAGGAGATATACAGGGGTTTTATACAACTATTATATATATATACAAAAGTATACAACACGGGACGACGCCCACGGGAAAACCAGACAAGGCAGAAACAGATATGTACAATATATACAATATTTACAAATAGACCACTATTTGCACTATTTAAATTATTTACAGAAAAACAACTTCTACACAGAGGACGGATAACCCTCTAGCAGAGCCGACCCACCAACGGGCGGCGAAACCAGAAGACGACGGGCCAGACAAGACAAAAGAAAAACAAAACAAGAACGAAAGCAAGACAAAAACCAAAGAAAACCAGAGAAATGGGAAAATAGGAACACCAACCTGAGAACGCAAAAGGTGGAGGAAAGGAAGGATTTACCGCGCGAGTTCTGCAACAGCTTGAGTTGTCAATCGGTCAGAATCACCACCGCGGAGCACTTGCGCTTGCCTGAGAATAACTGAAAATCTTTAAGCTCTGATTACCATAAACCTCCTGCAAATGTTCTGTTAATCACTTTGAAATTTCTCTTTAATTCGCTCTAAGTGCTCAAAGGTTTTAATCGTGGTAAACATTAAAATGACAGATGACCTCTATTTATACCCGTAATAAAAAGGCAATCCTCCTCCTTCCGGCGATCTCCGGACAGGCAAAACCTCCGGACTCTAGGCCCGGGGATTCCTCGTGATGATATCCCTAAGAACATCACGAAAAACAATCCCAGAGTTCGGAATCCAGTTCCCAACAAAAGACAACCTTAGGGACCAGAGTCTGGGAGGCAGAAAGAAAACAAACAAGACGCAACGCCGGGGAAGAAAAGCCTCGGAGAAAGAAAACAAAAAGGGAAGGAAAGACAAAGGCAAAACCGCAAGCAAAAGAAAACAAAATAAAAAAAAGGGGGCACCCAAAATTTTTCACACAAAATGTAGGGACGGGGATGCACGGCATAACAAATGGCAACTATCTAGGACAAATGCCTTAGCGCATTTGAGAACTAAAGAATCTCTGGTTAGCAAAACTGGAACAAGCCGCTTCCCGAAGCGTCTGACAGGCAAAGGGCAACATATCCGAGAGAATCCAACCACACAAGAGTCAGTCCATAGTCCTTCATTAGTGGTGTCGTGTGTGCTTTGGAAGGAAATCAAGCCGATGACCTTTGGGAGAAATAGAGAAGGGGTACTAATCACATCGAACCAGTCATCAATTTGCTCGTTTCCCCCGGAGACCGGAGTTTTATCCCACTTTTCCGCTTGTTACTTTATTTGTTTCTGGGTGGGGAAGGCGGTACTTCTTTTACCATTAAGCTTAAGCTTAGATAATTTTAATGGCGGTACTTCTTTCACCTATCCACCTGCGTTTAGATATTTGAAGAGGGATAAAGCTCCAGACCCGGGAAGAATTTTTTAAAGTTTCAGACCTAGGTCAATCAATCAATACAGCTGATCTACCCTCGGTGCATCTGATTACTTGTTCCTTATATTATTTATGTTCACTAATTGCCAGGATCCCAGAGACAACACCCAATGGAGATTGCTCAAAATGTGCCATGACCTGTAAAACAACCCCGGAGACCAGGTTGATTCCACCGTGCTAAAGATAGATTCTAAATTTCACCATGCCGTAGACATTGTAGTGGAGGCCAATGTTATGCGAAGCATTCCAATTCGTGGAAGACGGAACAAAACACTGGGACCGAAAGAAAACCGAAAGCAAAAACTAAAACAGAAAAAGAGGGCTATCCCGGAAGACAGCTGACAAAGCTATTTACAAGGCAGGGCGCCTCGCAGTGAGACACCCGGAAGAGATATTTACAAGCGAAAGACCTTACATATAATATAACTTAGGATGAACTTACCTTACTCAAAATAGTGTTTTAGAAACTGTCCATTAACGGGCATTGCGACAGGTTCTCCAGTCAAGGTGTTAAGGCGGTAAGTGTTAGCCCCACAAATTTCTGAGATCAAGTATGGTCCGAGCCAGAGCCATTGGAATTTGATATGCTTTCCCTTCTTCTCCCGGGCCTTGTCCCACAACAGGACCAGATCCGAGATCTCAAAATCTTTATATTGGGCTCTTCTGTCAAACCATTGTTTTACCACCGCTTGATGACGTGTGAAATGTTCAAGGGTTGTGTCTCTCTGTTCTTCCATCCGCACCAGGTTTAGGAGCCGAACCTCCACGATGTTGTCCCTATTGTTGAATTCCTGCATAAATTGTAGTACTGAGATCTGTAAATTGACTGGGAATATAGGGTTCCGGCCATAAACCAGGTGGAATGGTGATGTTCCCAGGGCGGCCTTAATACGAATGCGATCCGCCCAAAGGGCAAATTTCAATTTTTGGTGCCAGTCTCGGGGATTCTGCTCTAGCAGGTGTTTAATCACTTCAAGTAGGTTTTTGTTTGTTGATTCAGCAACGCCATTTCCCTGGAGATAATAGTTGCTGGAGAAATTCAGTGTGATCTTTCGATTGTAGGTCCATTCAAGCAACTGCACTGAAGAAAATGCCAGACCATTGTCACATACTAAAGCGAAGGGCATCCCAAACTGTGTGACAGTGTTTTCTTCCAAGAAATTGATAACTATGTCTGTCGTATTATTTTTGCAAGGTATAGCTTCAGACCACCGAGTGCAGTAGTCAGTAGCAGTAAGGATGTATCGGTGGTTGGCAGACGAGTTGGGGTTGATCTCCTCGATGAAGTTGAATGCCCACTGGGTGAAGGGTCTAGCCTCGTAGACTGGTTGTAGAGGCATGGATGGGTTACGCTCATGATGCGCTGAGATTTGGCAAGTATGGCATTTTCTCACATGAGCGTAAATGTCCTTGAAGATACAGGGCCAATAGTATCCGGCCTGAAGAATCTGATGGGCAGTGGCGTCGGCTGAGCTATGCCTGGTTCCAAACTGTCTATGGAATTCATTGATTATTCTTACAGCTTGGTCTTTATCGATGCACCAGAGATACACTCCCTCGTAGTTTCTACGGTAAAGCACAGAGTTTTTGATCATGAAGTGTGCACTTTTCATCTGCAGAGTGTGGCGTTTGTGGGGAGGTAACCCCTCTGGACACTTGTTGTTTAGCAATAAGTATACCAAATCGGTATACCATGGATCTTGGGTGATGGACTCCACTGTGTAAGTTTGGCACTCTATGTGGGGAGTCTCTTCTGCCATCGCTCGACTTAGTCCTTGGCCCCGGACTATTTACATGGGCTACATTTTTAAGTCATATTCCTGGAGGATGGCCATCCATTTCTCCCATCTCTCACCCAATTCACTCTGCATCAGCAGAGATTTGACAGCCTGGTCTGGGATGATAACATGTACTTTGCTCCGGAGAATATAATGCCAAAATTTCTTTACGGCCCGAACTAGAGCAAAGGCTTGTTTTTCTAGTGATGAATACCAGACTTTGGCATTCTTGAAGGGGGAACTCATGAAAGCTATTGGTCATTCCTCCCCTTCAACCTTTTGGGTCAACACTGCCGCAGCGGAATGCGGCGAAGCAAACGAGTATATGTAAAATGGAAGGGAATAGTTTGGACTAGCCAGGACCGGTGCCTCCGTTATGGTTTGTTTGATCTGGGTGAATGCCCATTTTGCTTCAGGACTCCACTCAATCTTAGTATCTTTCTTCATCATCTCATTGAGTGGCTTAACTATTTCTACGAATCCCGTGATGAATCGTCGTACGAAGTTGATTTTTCCGAAGAAGGATGACATCTCTTTCTTGCTGCCAGGCATCTGCAGATTCAACAATGCTTCGACTCTATCAGGGTCTATGGATATACCCTTCTCAGAGACAATATGCCCGAGCAACTTCCCCTCGGTGACCCCGAATATGCACTTCTTGGGGTTGAGGGATATTCTATACCTGTGAAATCTTTCACAGATCTGAGAAAGGTGGGCGGGATGATCACGCCTGTCTCAGGAAAAGATGGTCAAATCATCCATGTAGATGATTATGCACCAATTTACGAGGCTCTCGAATGCAATGTCCATGGCCTTTTGAAATGTAGCCCCTACATTAATCAGACCGACGGACATTCTTCTGTACGCAAATGTTACCCACTTGGTGGTAAACGTTGTTTTCTCTCTGTCTTCATACTTGACCATGACCTGGTTGTATCCCGAATATCCATCTAAGAAGGACATCATCTGGGATCCATTCACTATCTGCAACACCTCATCCAACGAAGGGAGAGGGTGATTATCCTTTTTAGATTCCTTGTTCAAATTTTGGAAATCCACGCAAAGGTAGATCTCACCGTTCTTCTTTCTGACAAGAACCAAGTTGGCAACCCATGTAGTGTGCCGGATTGGGAAGATTATCTAGGCTGATAGTAGTTTTTCTACCTCTTAACGGATCAGAGGCTTTATTAGGGGGTTGACCGGTCTTTTCTTTTGCCGGAAGGGCTTAGCATCGGGCTTCAGGGGAATAGTATGGGTCATGGTGGATGTATCATACGTTTTCAAGTCTTCATAACCCCAAGTGATCACATCAATGTATTCCCTGAGGACCGTGAGAATCTTCTCCTTTTCCTCAGGGGAGTAGGAGGTACCAATGTGAATGATCTTTTCTTCACCCGGCTGGCCGATGTTAACCTTTTCAAACTTTCCTCCCTCAGAGGAGGATGACACCTTCTCACGGGCCTGGGGATCTGAGTTGAAGATTCGTTCCAATGCAACCATCCCCTTTGGGATGGTGTTAGTGGGTAGGTCCATGATCCCATCATCTTCATCACCCTGCCCAGTATCATCGTGGTCTCGTTCCTCCACTATCTGGTCTTCAAAGACACCAACATTCTCCATGAAGGCTAAGATGCGTTGATCGTCTTCAAAAACCTGAAAGTGGGTAACATTATCTAGGATGGAGGGGGTGGGGACCATTTTGACTAAAAATCTCTGGAGTCGTGAGCCAGCCATCGGCTCAAGTGTGCTGCCAGAAATGGCAAGGGAATCCGGGACATAGTTCCGTCACCGGGGAATAAGGTCAATGCCGAAGGCATCAAAATCTTCAATAAGGCTCCAAGCCCAGTTGCGGTATGCGGCCAGCCTTTTGTCGTGACATGTGTATTGACTCCGGACTTGTTTAACAATCAAATCTGAATCACCCAGAGCCCAAAGGTGGGTGATACCTTTCCTTAATGCAAATAAGAGTCCAAGGACCAAAGCCTCGTACTCTGTGACATTGTTTGTACAGTTAAACTGCAGTCTGTAGGACGCGAGGAAGGATTTCCCTTGTGGGTTGATTAATTTTACCTTGGCCCCACAGCCTTTTTTGGATCAGGACCCATCAAACTTGAGGGTCCATAAGTCATTGCTCATGATTTGGGGCTGGGGAGGGGTAGTTTTTGGATTCTTGCTGGGGGGCTCATGGGGTATCTCCTGGACTACCGGCGTGGAAGTGTATTTTACCTTTGGAGGTGTTTGGGTTTGGGGTTCCCAAGGAGACGGCACCAAAGGAGCGCATCCCATAGGGACACTGGGTCCCAGGGAATAAGTTGCATGTTGTTTTTTCCGGAGGGTATCAAGGTGCTGGTTAGCGATCGAAAGACATGGTCCACACTCGAGCTCTGAATGTTTTTGGTAGTGCACTCAGCACCAAGTTCTGGACAGGAGTGTGGCAAGGGTTTCTCTAGTGCCTTGAGAGCTGACCTCAACTCTCATCTTTTCTTCTAGGTCTTGAGCTCTTTGTAGCACGGCGGGATCTTCTCCGGGGATAAAATTGAATGTTAAGATTTCAAAAGGTTTGTACACCCCCAGAGAAGTCTCAGAGAAAAAGACTTCATTGACCCTTCCAACTTCTGTAAGGGCCTGTTTCATCTGGGGTTCGCTTTCCACCCGGATCTTATTTGATTCTCCTTCCCATGGAAGCCATAGGTGGGTGAAATTGGTCAAAAAGTATCCATTCAAGGACTTAGACCAATTCTAACTTAGTAACATCCCATAAGTCTCCAGAATGTCCACCACCTAGATATCAATGATGTTGTCTAGCTGGGTCCTGGATAAGATATATCTAGACATTCTTCAGTTCCCCCACCATTTTTATAGCTGTCTTATCCAACTGGATCACTGCACCATTAGACGGGGTGGGGTGGAATCTGAGCTTCTGGCAGATGGACAAAGACATGATATTACCCGAAGCTCCAGAGTCCACTAGGTAATTGTGTATGTTCTTACCATGTATATTCAGGCCTAGTAAGAAGGGAGGATCCTCATTGTTCCCCCGGAAGACAGCCGCATTAGCATCTTCGAATGAAACAGTCTTGGGCGGGTGGCTGACGGCTTTCAGGTTTCCCAAGAGCTTCAGAAGAGATTTCTTCTGCTCAGGACAGTTTAAAAAAACCTCCATCAAGGTCATGGAGGTGGTGGTCTGTTCTAACGCTTTTGCGATGTCAAATCTTCCTCCTGGGAACTGGTGATTTTCCTCTGTGAGATCTTTTGCTTGGTTAGAGCTAGGACCTTTTGGAGGCGCGGGTCGATCAGTCACGTTATTCTGGGAAGGAGGAGTATCTTTGGTACGGGGCGCAGGCATGTAAACCAGTCCTTTACCAACCTAACTCTGAGTGTTGTATGGAGCCCGCGGGTTAGTAAAGGCGTTGGCCTCGAAAGGCGGAATGGATTCGTTAAAGAATCCCTGTAGTTCAGATTCTTCTTCATCTTCCCCAGAAGTTCTAAAGAAGATGGTATTGCACATGAAGGCACTGTGGGTCATTTCCTGGACAGGAGGCTCTAGAGGAGTAGTATCATGTGTTTGCTGCCTGTCCAGCTGGGAGATCATGATGACCTTCTCCAATGTGGTGCAATTTATCTCATTGTGTGAACCAATATCGTGCAATCTACACCAGCTAGTCATGGGCTGGAAGTCTGTGACAAGCGTAAAATATGATGGTCCAGCACCCTTTTGGTTGGTGTTATGGTTTAGAGGCGGGCCTCTGGTGTTTGCGTTGTTATTCCATTGCTGCTGATTGGGCGGGGGCCCATTGTTGAAGTTTCTCCCTCTGACATTATTGTTTCGTTGGCCAGAGAAAATATTTCCTGTGTGGGGATTTGAATTCTAGGGCGCGTAGGACCCCACCTTCAGTTGGCCCATGTCCATAGTCAAGGTGGACAACATTCGCCGGAGGGATCCAACCTCGGCGGTCAACTGAGTGTTAGCGTCACAATGTGATGACTGTTGCTGATGTTGGCTTCCTGGGAAGGTAGCAATATTAGCCGGAGTCAAGGGCGGAAATCCTCCAGTCATGGACGACTGGAAGAATGGCACTCTAGACGGTTGTGTCTGAGTCTGTTGTGTCTGCTGCGGCTGATTCCAAGGGAAGACTTTCAGACCCGGTGTCATCTGGGTCTGGGCTGGGTAAACGTACCGTGCCTGTTGGTCTATCAAGGGCAGCGGGGGATTCATTACCATCGAAGGGGTGCCTGTTACCAAATTGGGGTTATAGCCCCCGGCGTATACAGTTTCACCGGGGATCATGTTGAAAGGTGTGCTCTGCCTAATCCCACCTGGGGATTTGTTAAGACCATGGGACAGCTCTAGGGCTAGGTTGTAGACTTTTTCCAAGGTATCTCCATCGCCCGGGGCGGTTGTTCTCCAAAGGAGAGTGGCAACAAAAGGGTCCATCGCGTTAAGATAGGTTTGTATGGTTACATCTAGAGATGGAATGAAAGGGCCCGTGCACCACTTCAGGGCGTGTTGGAACCTATGGTTAAATGCTACAAGAGGTTCATTAGGTTACTTTCTGATGGAGATAAACTAGCTATGGGACCAGGCTGGGTCCACATGTACGTGGAAGGTAGCCAGGAAGGCGTCCTTCATATCCTGCCAAGTGTTGATGGAGTTGGCAGGAAAGTTAAGGTACCAGTTCAACTCGCTTTATCCTAGGGACAGGGGGAACATACGGGTCACAACATCTTCATGCTGGATCTGATGTCGATTCATGGCATCTTTGTATGCCTGTAAATGTTCTTCTATGGTCCGTGAGCCTAAGTGCTCATATCGCAGGCAAATCTTCTCCGGGTGAGAGGGTAAATCATTAGTTGCGCTCAAAAAAGTGCTCATTAGGGACCCTGTGTTTCTGAAATATGCAGCCATCGTGGGAACTATATGTTGGGTAGTTTAGGTACTAGTTCCCAGGACTGTCTGGGGAGTTTGAGTATTCTAAGGTATGCTAGACCCCCAAACAATAGTGGCTGGTGTGATTTTTGAGGTTCATTTCTTTCGAGCAGGGGGCTCGAGTTCGACAAACTTTCCAGGATTCAGGGCGGACCTAAGGACTCTTTCAAATTTTGCTGGGAAGAAAAATCCAATCCCACTAAAGGCTTGTCTCCTAAAACTACATCTCAGGGAACCCTCAGAAGGTGTAAAATCAGAATCTTGGGAGGGGGATGAGTTCATGCCCTCCTTCTAGTGCCAGTCTCTGTTGACAGGGTTTTGCTGACAGTCATAAGTTGTCACCGGGTTCCGGGGAAATCGGCCAACTCCGCCTGCAAAGGTTGTCCGGGGGAAATAAATCCTCCAGGCCTCCAAGCACCTGGGTGTCGGGTCACGACGGTGCGGGGATCGGTTGGGAGAGGTGACTATTTTCGAGGGGGATAGCTAGTTTCTTCAACTCATCTTCTCCAGAGATTCGATCAAAGTAAGGTTTTCCCGAGCGTTCTATACTTAGAAAATAAAGTGAAAAAGATCCTGCAGGGTTAGAAGTATTTCATCTAACTACGGTCATGCTAAAATGTCCGAAACATTGATAATACTCTAGTAAACTACACTAAATACTGAAGAAACACATAACCATCAGCTAGTATTTTATCAGTAGCGGGAATAAAGAGGTCGTTAATCTACTTTAACATACCAGAGTAGAAGACATAAAGAACATTAAAACATGAAATACCATTAACTCAGAAGCAGGAATGCCAACAACATCATTGCCAAGAATTCTTCCTTCTTCATTAATATTCAGTCCAGCAAGCACTGGTGCGTGATACAATGGCGACTCCAGGGGAGCATCTAACTACTGAGAATAGAATAGTAGAGCATTCAGCTCTGCAACTTAAAAAGATAAATTACTTCTGCTATTCCTATGGACAACAAAATCATCAATTTTGTCGACCCTTGGAAATGGGTTGATTTGCCTATTTATACAACTTTCTTCTAACCCTAACCCTATTTACATTATGTTTCAATAAAATATAATATCCGGGGGCCAGTACTACCTACGCCACCCTACAAAAGACCTAGAGACGGAATAGGTCTGTCATGTCAGAAGAATAAAATAAGAATATACATCAGAAGAATCAGTCTCGAGAAGAGAACCGGGAAGGAGAAAGAAGGAAATAGGTCCCTCGGGGACCGAGGCTACATGCCTCATAAATGGGAAATGCGGCGCCCTGTCTCTAATGTGCCAAGTGTACTCCTGAGCGGCACCTCGAGAAGACCCCCTTGTCAGAAAACCAACTGCCAAGTCGACGTCTCTTGATGTGGCCAACTACCCTCTGACAGTCTTTATTAACCGTTTCTAAAAGTGACCGGTCGGCCTCGGGGACCGGGACACAAATCACTTTAAAGAATACAAAATTTTGGATCTGGGACTTCGGGATCTGGGAACTTGTGCCCTAAAAGAATAAAGACTACTCAGAATAAAGAATTCTAAACACTTGAGTTCTCCCCGGCCCCCAGAGAAAGCTCAAGGTTGCTTATTATCGTTGAAGGCCTGGAGGAGGCAAGAAATGCCATCCTCATCTATCTCTCTTAGGCTGGCCCTTCTGTGTCTGGCCACTTCAACTTGCTCCCCTAGGTCCAGAACATTTCCTTTAAATTTATCTGCCATTCTTGCAGCGTCATGACCCTTAAGTATCATCTTGGTTAGTTTCGCCATCTGGGCCCCATCTATCCCCTCCGGGGATTGGTACCGGGAATTCATTATTTCATCAAAACTCCCCAAAACTGAATCTTCAGGGGTATATGTATCTGGGCTAAGGGGATCATCCCTGGAAGCCTTTATTACAAAAGACCTATATAAATTAGAAGAATATTTTACAGTATTTACCTTTTCTTGCAAGGACTCTATCAGTTTCTTGGTTACCTCCAATGTGAGGTCAAGTCTGGAGTGCTGAGTTCTTACAAAATCAAATGATTCCTCACCCAGAATTCTGGATTCAAAAATTATATCTTCTCCCAAGGTGAGGAGCTCTTTGAGCTCCACCTTCCATGCTTGGTAATTTTTAGCGTCACTCTCCCACTGCTCAATGAGTGCTTCTTCCTGATGAATGACTTGCCAGGCCGTGTATAAGTCTAGGAGAGTGGATGCCAGGAAACGCCAGGTGTTTCCTATCTGTAGGGTGACCCATTCGTATACTGCTTGGGCCTTCTTTTTCATTATTCATAGGGAGTCTATGTCACTCTACGATAATTCCTCTGATGTGGAGGTCTCCAAAGGGGCGGCATTGATGGGTCTGGCCAGCTCAATAAGCAACCCCACAAGGTTTGCATTCTTTTCCTTTTCAGCCTTGAGCCGCTGGGCCTCCTTTTTGTATCAGCTTCTACTGCCCTTGCTGCCTCCTTTAGCAGATCTACCTCACCCTGCTTCCCTCTTTTGCCCAGGGATACCTCTGCAACATTGTAATCTACGTGTTCTGTGGTTGCTTCATCGACGTTTGGGGGAGGTGTTGCCACAACGGTAACTATTTCTCTGCCCGACCCAGTTCACAAAGTATGAACTGTCCGGGCTTTCTTTGTCTTCGGCGGGGCCTGAACTTGGGCCATCATTTTGGCCAGGGAGAGAGGAATTACCGGAGCGGACTGGGCTTTTCTCTTTTTGCTTTCTACCAGCCACTAAGGTGGGAGAGGTGGCCTTCCTACCAGAATTTTCTCTCCTAATTCTTTCCCAGCCTCCGGTGGCTGTTTCTCCTCTTCAACATGGACTTCATCCGTCTCTCTCCCTGCTAAAATTTATTCTGCAGGAACGTCCTTTTCAACCTCCATCTCCTCAGTCGGGTCCTGTATATCAATCGCTGGGTCTGGACCTTGGTGGGATTCTTTGGGGATTTCTTCTTCAAGATGCTCTTCTTCATCTTGTTTTTCTTCTTGTTCTTCCTCTGTTGGCAGCAGGGGAGGTATCGGGCCAAGATTTAGAGTTTGGGCCGCTGTGATAACCTGCCTGAAGAGTGCTCCCGGGAGTGGCCCTTGGAATGTGGCGGCTGGGTTTACGGGTATTCCCAAAGGTTTGGTTCCCCTAGCGGATGCCATTTGTTTGCTTGGATTTAGTTGGTCCACTCCCGGACCTTGCATTGCTTGAGCCTCGGAGATAATCTCTGGTTCCAGCTCCTTTTCTTCTGCTTCTTGCTCTTGTTCTTGTGCAGGTTCCTGTTCCAAGTCTTCTGGGTCTGCAGCCTCTTGTTCTTTCTCTGGGACTTCTATCCCTGCTTGTGTATTGTCCCCTTGTAAATTTTTGAACTCATCGGTTGCAAATACATCATCAAATTCCTCTTGTAGAGGGGGATTGGCTGGGACCGGTGCAGGTTCTGCTTCTTTCTCTGATTCCGGGGAACTGGAAGAAAAGATCTCTATTTCTTGTGGGAGGGATGTCTTGGGCGCTGGTACCAGCTCCGCCTTGACCTGCTTGATGTGCTTCCTCTTCCTCCGGGTGACCAAAGGTGGCCCCGCATCGGCTATTGCCACCGCTTCCATGGGATCCACCCCCATTGCCTTGACCATTAGGGCTGCCAGCGACGGGGAGGAAGGGGGATGAATTTGTTAGGCCATTAGCGGGGGAGTGGCCAGCCTCATTATTAACTGCTCCCTCATCTGCTGGGAGGCTACCATAGACTACGTGATCTATTATTGTATCAGGACTTCCTGCGCGGAGGGGGTTGTAGCTATTCCCTTTCCTTTGTTTGCGCCTTGTGAAGAAGTCCCGGCCCCCGGGGTCAATCTAGGTACCGGTTGTGGTGATAATTTTGGTGCCAGTCGGAGGGCTTGACACATGCTCCTGGGGCACACCCTTTTGAAATAGGCGTGACTTCGCTCGACCACATCCTGAGTGAAGTCGTCAATCATGAGCCCCTCCTGGGTGGCCCAATCCATTGCCGGTAGTGCCATTTTATCGATCCCCTTTTCTTTGTACTGGGGATCTATGTTGGGGGCGGCGTTAGAGAAGCCCGAAGGGAATCTCCAGAGCTTTAGTTCCTGCATCATTTTGGCTATCATGCTGATATAGTGCCTGCTTCGCACATCCACATCATCCTGGCAGTCTACCCAAAAGTCTTCCATGTGTATATAATGGGGCTCTAAAGCCCGGGACATTGCTGTTGTAAATCTGCCATGCGGATCAAAATTTCTCCGCGCCAGATAAAATTCTTATAAATTGTAACTCTTCAGCTCATTGTCTGCCTCTTTTGCGGTGGCCAGACTGCAAGTTTAATTCCCACAGGTGATTAGGAACGAGACGTTGGGGACCTTCTTAAGTGCAAAGAAGGCATGCAACTCCATCATCTATCGGCAATATTCCAGCAGCACGATCTTGTCCCCACAATGCTTGGGCAACAAGTAGGGTTTCCCGGAGAAGTCGGCGACACTAATGTATGTATGCTACTGAAACTGGATATAGTAATGCCCATAACTACTAACTAACTTCATCGCCTCAGTAGATAGGCGGCATCCAGCATCCTGGGTAGGTGTGAGCAGGTGGTAGTAAATGAACGAATCATTTACCTGGCAGAAACTGGGGAAGCTGGCCTCCCATTGAATCTGTGGGAAATGGTCCCATGGTGCCTTTTGTCCCAGGCCAATCCTAAGAACACCATCTGTAAGTAGGCCGTTGGAGTGGGGCCTCTGCTGGGCCAGGGCCCAGAAAACATAAGAAGTCATATAGAACTTCTTCTTCCTGTTCGCCTGGAGGAATTGGGAGTCGACGTGATTGGAGATTATTGTCGCCCAGTCAAAGAATTCTCCCTTGGTGGAGATGTTGAGGAGGAAATAGTACATCCATTTGGCAAACTGCTGGGCGGAGAGCTTCCCAAATACCCGGGCTAATGCTATTATCCCCATTTGGATGCTCTCCTTGAATTCAGAGCGGGGAATTTCTATCTTCATCCTCTTTGGGTCTCTCTTTGGAGCCTTAAGCCAGTGGGTATTCATGTACACTCGGGCAGCATCCTCCAGTTGTGTAAACTATTTCAAGGTGTTAGTTCTTGTAACCACTGTGGCCCTATCAAATTGTGGGATACCCAGGCCCGCCTGGAATGTGACTGGATCGAGGGACACTAGTGGAGTGGGGTATCCCGTGGGTTCTACAGCTGCGAGCATAACGGCCCAGACAGAAGAGTTGTAGTTGGCAGCCATTGTTAAGATAAGCTCCGGAGATTGCACGGAGCATGGGAAGCAAGCTGCCCGGAGGATCCCGGAACCTCCGATGTTAATTGTGAGCTGATCCCCAGCCTATCGCTGGATGTGCATTATCTTTACCAGGGCCTGCATTTCTGCCTAGGTTCCGACATTGGCGTCGGTCATCATTTTTACCTTGGACTCAATCTTTGAGCCCACGATGCCATTATCTTGTACAAACTTCATGGTGAGGGGAAGTTTTTCCAGGGCTTTCTCTATTTTTGACTTTGCCGCTGCACTAGTTTCTCTTGTGGTTAGTAATTCTGGACTTCCAGGAGGAGATGATGCGGACACTTCAGACATGTTTGGAAGATAACTCTGGGAACCTGCAAGACAAAGCGACCGTCAGAACATGTTTATCAAAGTAAAATAGTTACTCCAGAGTCCGGAGATCTTACCACCACGATGTTTGCTTTCCTGAAAGGTTAGTATTATGCAAAGGTAACCAAAAAGAAAAACACACCGTGAACTTAGGATCTTCATCACACATCCGGGTCTGGGAAATTTTATCACACTTAGTAGAGATGCGGGATGGATGGTGGTAAGGGGCCTGAAGCCTAGAAAAATAACCTTTAGCAAAGGTGTATGAAAAGGCAAGTTGTCGAACCCACGTGGACGCCACGTGCGTTGGCATTAAATGGATGCGATGGCGATGACGATGGAGCCAACTGTCCGAACGCGTGAAAGGGGAAAGCCACTTGGCTGGAATTGATTGCACGCATGGGACGTAAATGAGGTTCCAATAGACTTTATGGAGGAGAGAGAAAACTGCCTGTTTGAAACTAGTGGGGAGCCGAGTTTCAAACAGGCAGTTTTCTATCTCGAAGCGAGTTCGAAGGCGGAAAACCAGAAATGGGGGTGACTCAACTAGCTAGCCAAGCCACCCGAAAGGATATACATAGAGCTAAGGGATATATACTAAGAAATGAGGATATATACAAGGGTTTTATACAACTATTATATATATATACAAAAGTATACAACACGGGACAATGCCCGCGGGAAAACCAGACAAGGCAGAAACAGATATGTACAATATATACAATATATACAATATTTACAAACAGACCACTATTTACACTATTTACATTATTTACAGACAAACAACTTCTGCACAGAGGGCGGACAACCCTCTGGCAGAGCCGACCCACCAACGGGCGGCAAAACCAGAAGACGACGGGCCAGACAAGACAAAAGGAAAACAAAACAAGAACAAAAGCAAGACAAAAACCAAAGAAAACTAGAGAAATAGGAAAACAGGAACACCAACCTGAGAATGCAGAAGGCGGAGGAAAGGAAGGATTTACCACATGAGTTCTGCAACAGCTTGAGTTGTCAATCGGTCAGAATCACCACCGCGGAGCACTTGCGCTTGCCTGAGAATGACTCAAAATCTTTAAGCGCTGATTACCATAAACCTCCTACAAATGTTCTGTTAATCGCTTTGAAATTTCTCTTTAATTCTCTCTAAGTGTCCGAAGTTTTTAATCGCGGTAAACGTGAAAATGACAGATGACCTCTATTTATACCCGCGGTAAAAAGGCAATCCTCCTCCTTCCGGCGATCTCCGGACAGGCAAAACCTTCAGACTCCGGGCCCGGGGATTCCTCGTGATGATATTCCTAAGAACGTCACGACAAAAAATCCCAGAGTCCGGAATCTGGTTCCCAACAAAAGACAACCTCCGGGACCGAAGTCCGGGAGGCAGAAAGCAAACAAACAAGAGGCAACGCTGGGAAAGAAAAACTCTGGAGAAAGAAAACAAAAAGGGAAGGAAAGACAAAGGAAAAACCGCAAGCGAAAGCAAACAAAAGAAAAAAAGGGGGGACCCAACATTTTGCACACAAAATGTAGGGATGGGGATGCAGGGCTTAACAGGTGTGCATTTTCTGATTCCTACTACTTGAATTGTTACCAATTTGTGCCTCCTAAATACTGTGAAGATTACCATACATGTTTTTTATACGAACTTCACGGGGTTAAGGAAGAAAAAAAAATACTTACGGCAGAGGGTGAGAAACAATTTGGAATTACTAAAAACTATGAGAAGCGATGTGATTATTGCGAGAAGATGGGGAAAATCAACTTGGTCAAATTATCCAAGCCCTGAGACAAAAAATTTCATCATTGCATGTGCAGAGTGAGAACCAATTGGGAACAATTCAAAGAATGCAAAAAGAGATTGAAATCTTGCGTGCAGAGGAAGCGAAACAACGTGAGAGTGCAAAAGAGGAGATTGGGTTACTTCAAAAAATCTCAGGCGAAGTATTGGCTAATCCAGATGTCACGCTCTATGCTTCTAATGGTTCAACAATTCAAGCTCTCTCTCTCTCTCTCTCTCTCTCATTATGGAGAATAAAATGAATAGTTTTTACTTCTTCAAAACCCAATCCGGTTTTGAAGTACTTTTTTCTTTTCAGAACCCGATCGAGTTTTGAAGTACTTTTTTCTTTTCAGACCCCGGTCATGTTATTTGAAATTTAGAAACCCGATCAAGTTATGGCTCGGGAAGAGGCTTGAAAAATGACCCAAAGGCTTGGAGGCTCCTTTTACCTCCATTTTTGTTCTTTTAGACATTTTTTCATCTTGTAAGATGATTTAGCAACTTCATCTTCACCAGGTTTACAATTTTTCAACTAGGTAGCTTTACAATTTTCACCATAATCTCATATGTCTTCTTAGCTTTCTAACCATATAAATTTTTCTATTTTTGGACAACATTAGCATAGTAAACTTTAATTTTCTTAACCAGTGTCTTGATTGTACTCACAGACATATGTCTACCATTTTTTTAATAACTTTTGAAACACTTAATCAAATTACAAATAAATTACATGTTATTGTTCTACACTTGATTCTATACACTTTTAAAAAAAATTCATTTTTGATTATTTTGATGCAAGTTATGCCCAACGCACAAACAGGTACCAAATTTTTAGGATGCAATCAGTTCAGAAAATCAGAGAACTCTTCAGAAAATTACACAAAAAATACACAACTTCTAGATCTCACTGTTACCTATCATCCTACTAAAGGGATTTAAAAAATACTGAATATAACTATACCTTTTGTACTGCGCACAGATATGTTATGTTTTTCCAAAAAAATCAGGAACTTGTTTTCATGTGTGTAAGGTTTGAACCTCTTAATCTTATTGGGTTTTAAAAAAAATAGTTTTCTAGAAACTAAATTCAGAGTACTACAATTTTTATTTTTTACACATCTTCTTATTTTGAGTGTATGACCCTCAAAATCTAGTTCCAAGTTCAAGTTTACCTAATTTTAGAAACAATGTGTCCACTTATACCCCCCTTTTTGGTCCACAACTTGGTGTACACACCCTTCTGCATAGTTCCTTCTAAGTGATTTTCAGTGCATGTTTCCTATAATTTTATTTTGGTTCGATTGTCTTTTTTGAACCTAGTGTTTCTATACTCAGGATATGTGATCCTTTGAGAACGTCTCATGTTGTCATGGTTAGTTGAGAACCAGTAGTTCCTATATGGGTAGGAACTAGTTTATGATATTTATGAGATTATATTTGACCTTGAGCTTAGGGGGTTTTTATTTAGATGCATCTTAGGGGAGTGGCTTAGAATAGGATTTCGGGGCCCAAAGAGGTCATTCCAGTGTGACCTTTGTAAGTTATTAATAAGTGATAATGTAATAATAAAATTTGGGGTTAACATTAAATACAAGATTGATCATGATGGCTCTCTTATTCCTTGAGTGCTAGTGCAGACTAAGGATAAGAATGAGTTGATACCTAGAGAGTAGGTATGGTTAGATTCCTCATCTTCGTGAGAGGGTATTCTAGCTCCGCATGAGACATGTTGAGAGGTCCGGGGTCTAGAGAGGCCAGTCCAGGGTAACTCAAGTGATTGACCATGTGATGAAACTCCTAGAGAACGTAGCCTAAGTCTCCTCCATAGGTCTTGTTTTACCTTTTAGGGTTGTGTCTTTGGCACTTAGTGATTTGGATTCAATGTTTGGTTTATGTTGGTGTTTTGGACATCTTATGTATGTTCATTTATCTTTGGATGGTTTACCTTTGTTTTGATCTTGGATTTCCAGATGTCTTGATCTTTCCATCCTTACACTTTTGATTTAGTCTTTCTCATTGTGATCAGAAAGATTCTACGATCTTCCTATGTGTTTTTTTATAATGCCTTGTATACCTTTGACTTCCTTCATGTTGTATACTCATGTGAGTGGGCATGTTATTATCTCCTTAGAATGGTGGGAGTGGACCTTTGGTTCTACACGGCTGGGTGGTAGTGATTCTTATTACCATTGAGATCTAATGGTTCTTCTTCATGCTTGGATGATCCTTGTTGCAGTTTCTTATTCTTCCTATTATTTTGGAGAATTGTGAATTTTCATGAGATGTACTCTTGTAACCATATGTGTATATTGGTTGACATCCTTTCAAGGATGTATTATATTATTTTAATATGTATTATTGCATATCCTGTGAATTGTATAGTGGATGTTGCATATATTGTATACCTTTGGCATTAGATGCATATGTAATCTTATTATATGAGATGTATATTATTGGATTCACTTGTGGTATCCTTTATGTTATTTATTTATAGTTGTTCTCATAGATTATTTTGCTTAAGTAATTCTGCATCAAGGAACCCTCAAGATTGTAACCTTTGTTTGAGTTGTATTAATGTGTATGTCATGTACTTCATTGTGTTGCTTCCACATTGTTATCATTATTGTTTGTTGACATTTAAGAAAAAAAGATATATTGTTAACTTAGTGTCAATTTTAGGTTAGTTCTCCTAGGTTCCCTAGCGGGGCATTACAGATTTAGTGTAATTGTCATACCTCTCCCTACTCAGCATTATGGGGGGTATCTCTTGTTGGTTCTAATGCTTCCTTGGTTCGATGGAGTGATCTATGTATTATGTATTTATTCCTATGAATTTTGATGAGATGGATCATTTACCATATGGATGTTAGTAATAACTAAGAGGGGGGTGAATCAGTGGCCTTACAATTTATCCTTTAAACTTTAATCCATCAATCAATACACCTCAGATTATTAAGTCCCTACAAGATGCATGCCTTGAAATACTTGAAATAATTAACTGTCTGTCAGTTTACCTTGTCTTTCCTTATTCTTCTTGATTACCGATAAGTAGTAAAACTTATTCACAGATACTTAGTAAATATGCAGAGTATACGAATCAATCCAAAAATGCATATGTGAAATGTAAAACAATAAAGTAATAAACCATACATAGATAACACATGGATTTTAAAGTGGAAACCCTGTTAAGGGAAAAACCACTTGGACCGGTACCCCAAATTTTCACTCTTCTGAAGTGAGCCTTGTTAGGAGCCAGCCTTGTTAAAGGTTACAAACACATTCTTAAGTGTGACCTTGTTAGAGGATTTTATACATATAGGTTGTCACTTAGTATCTGTCATCTATTTTGCTACCATCCTTGAATCAGCCTCCTTCTTAGGATGTCAATAGGCTTTATGTAAGTCTTGCTACCATCCTTGAATCAACCTCCTTCTTAGGCTGTCAATAGGCTCTATACAAATTCAATGCTAATTTCATTAATCAACCCTCTTAGTAATCTGTTAGGATATACCTCAATTATAGAAGACTGTTAAGTCCCACTCTATTAAGAGACTTGATGCTTCAATGGTTAAACTGAAACACTATGACCTATTTCTAATGCAACTTTGAATTGCAAATTTTTAGATCTATTTAAGTACAATACCTCTTTGATCAATGTATCAATTCAATTCCTTTGTTCTCCACACTTTCTGCTCTTTGATTTTGTGCTTCACTGTTCGTCGGTGTCTGCAAAATTCTTTAGCTCTCCCTCAGCTTGATTGATTAGGACTGTATGAAGTTTATCCTTCACCAATTTCTCTTCAGCATCTTCTTTCTATTCACTCCCCTTTTGTGTATCTGATTGCTTACGAAAATGAATTATGCTTGTCTCTTATATAGACATGATATTCCTTAATTCATGATTCTTGATTCTTGATTCTTGATTCTTGGCATGAAAAACAATCCAGCCAAATTGATTTACAACTTTAACTCCTAATTTATCTCGTAGTTATCTTCTTGCCAACTGTATAAATCTTCTTTAAGTCAATTACTTAACTATGGTCAAATAAAAAAAATAAAACAACCAGTCAAGTCTATCCTTAAGCTCTACCAGCTAGATATTTTATCATTTTTTGAACTCTCTGTTCCGTCGGTCAATTCTGTAGTTCGTCGTCGGTGACAACTGCCAGTTCCGTCGGTGTAACTCCAGTTAGCTTCGAGATCTCCATCCATCGGGCATCTTGTGATTTTACTTCATTGGGAAACACTATCTTCTGCTCGTCGGGCATCACTGCGACTTTTTCTCTGCCTTTACTGCTGGTGTGCACTCTGTCAGTGTAGTCTGTCACTTAGTGAATACTTGAATTTTATGCATTGTTGAAAGCATAATCATTGTTCCATTGATTCTTTGAAGTCTTTGGAATTATGTACATGACTGTATCGATGATATCAAGTTGACATCAATGATAATAGAAACCATTAACTATTTTAATGTCTTGCATCATCTTCAACTTAACATTATCAAACACTCAATCAGTTACATGTCATCAATCTCTCCCTTTGGCATTGATGGAAACTTACTATATTATCACACTATACTATTTCTAATACAATATGAAATACAATTGTTGAGATTCATCAAATTACCAAACAGTTTGTTTTGATAACTGATAAAAATGTCTGATCGCTAATAAGCTCTGTGTTAGCTTAGATTTGATTCTTACAGCTTTCTGTGTTTCTTCTTCCGATGTGTTGTATCCTCTATTTGTGTCAATTTGTCTCTTTTGACTATTCTTCTTCTTTGATGTCTCTCTTTTGTTTGCAACTTTATACAAATTCTCTCCTTATGGATATGATCTCTCCTTGTTTGGAGTAATCTGATAATGAATAGTTTATGATGATAATATGGATACATTCTCTCCCTTTGACAACAATGCCAAACAAATATTTTACAAATATGTGACATTCATGTTAAACAATTATTTTCTTCTATCCATAATATATTCCTTGAATTTCCCTTATCCATCATCAATACAACAATATTCTCTGCTGCTTGTTTCTGATATATACCTTTCTGTATATAGATGTAGCTTTGAAGTTCATCTTTTGCTTGCATCAATCATGAATGATATTCTTATAATATATGGCTGATGCAGTCTTCAGTCCATTACTGACTGGTAGACATGGGTTTGACCCCTAGTCTTTTTCTCAGGTAGTCAAATGTATCCTTGGGCAGTGGCTTGGTGAAGATATCAACCAATTGTTCTTTTGATTGCACATGTTCAAGTATCACCTCTTTTTCTTGAACTTGTTCTCTTAAATAATGATACTTGATGGCAATGTGTTTAGTCTTTGCATGCATGATTGGATTATTGGAAATTTTTATTGCACTGGTGTTATCACAATAGATAATCACTGGTTCTGTGATCTTCATATGCATACCTTCCAGCAACTGTTTGATCCATGCAATATTTGAGTAGTTTGTAGTAGTAGCAACATATTCTGCTTCTGCAGTAGACTGAGAGATATATCCTTGCTTTTTGCTAATCCATGTGACAAGTTTGTCACCCATAAAGAATTCTCCTCCAGTTGTGCTCTTCCAGTCATTAAGATTTATAGCCCAATCAGCGTTGGTAAACACTTTTAGTTCAAATTTTTCTTCTCTTCTATACCATAAGACAAATTCCTCAGTATTCTTCAGATATCTTAGAATTCTTTTCACAGTAGTCATATGTGATTCCCTGGGGTTAGCAGAAAATCTAGCAACAATTCCTACTTCATGTGCAATATTTGATCTAGTGTGTACAACATACATGAGTTTTCCTATCATTGATCTATACATAGTCTGATTTACCTCTGTTGTCTTATCTTCTTTTGTTAATTTGCATCCAGTAGCCATCGTTGTTCCAACATGTTTGGAATCTTCCATCTTGAATATTTTTAGGACCTCTTTGATGTATTTGGACTGTGTAATGAAAATACCTTCACTTTGTTGAATGATTTGTAGACCAAGAAAGAACTTGATCTCTCCAAATATAGACATCTCAAACTCTTTGCTCATTTCATCAGCAAATGATTTGCATAGCACATCATTGCCTCTAAATATGATGTCATCAACAAATATTTCAGTAATCAAAGTGTTGGCATTAGTATCTTCTTTCAAATAAAGATTACTATTTTCACTAGTCCTTATGAATCTAATACTTATTAGATAGGAATGAATTCATTCATACCAGGCTCTGGGAGCTTGTTTTAATCCATACAAGGATTTTTGAAGTCTACATACTATGTTCCTCTTGTCTGGATCCACAAACCCTTCTGGTTGTTCAATGTATACCTCTTCTTCAAGTATTCCATTTAGGAATGCGGACTTGACATCCATTTGATATACTTTGAATACTTTATATGCAGCATAAGAAAGTATTATTCTTACTCCTTCTAGCCTATCAATGGGTGCAAAGGTTTCTCCATAGTCTATACCCTCCTCTTGTGCATACCCCTTGCATACAAGTCTTTCTTTGTTCCTTGTGACTTCTCCATTCTCGTTCAGTTTGTTCTTGAATATCGATTTTGTATCGATGACATTCTTGTCATCTGGTCTTGGCACAAGTGACCATGTCTTGTTCTTCTCAATCTATTCAATCTCATCATTCATAGCACTTATCCATTCTTCATTATCTAGTGTAGCATTGACAGATTTTGGGTCAAACTCACAAATTAAGCAATTTGAGTTTAAGGACTTACTTCTTGTTCTTGTACCAGCTTTCTTATCTCCTATGATCTAGTCCTCTGGATGGTTACTTCTTACATATCTTGCAAGTATAGGTATAGCTCTTTGTATATCAGCTTGATCTTCATTACCTTGCACATTATTTTGATTATTGTCCTGACCGTCGGTAACAACATTCTAACCGTCGGTTTCAATATTTTGTTGTTCTGGATCTAAGCACTGTTGCTCAGGTAGATTTATGGGTTCTTCACAATATACAAAATTGTTGTAGTCTTCTGATTCTTTTGTTCTTTCCAGCTCATTCTTTTCTGCATATTCATCAATCTTCACATTTGCACTTTCAACTATTTTGTTAGAAGCCTTGATTAGACATTTAAAAGCTTTTCTCTTGGTAGAATACCCTAAAAAAATACCTTCATCACTTTTGGCATCAAGATTTCCATTTCTATCATCTTTTAAGACATAACATTGACTACCAAATATTTTGAAGTAACTTACATTGGGTGTTTTACCATACCATAGCTCATCAGGAGTCTTCTTTGTGTCCTTCAATTGTACTCTGCTAAGTGTATAAACAACAGTGCTAACAACTTCCCTCTAGAATATTTGGGTGATGTCCTTCTCTATCATCAGTGTTCTTGCACAATCAACTATTGATCTGTTCCTTCTCTCAGCAATCCCATTTTGCTGTGGTGTTTTTGGTGCAGAAACTTGTCTTTAATTTTATACCATGCTCATTAAATAAATTAGTGAATTCATTTAATATAAATTCTCCTCCTCTATCTGATCTTAAACATTTTATATCCTTACCACTTTGTTTTTCTACCATAGCCTTATACCATTTAAACATCTTCAATGCTTCAGATTTTTCTTTTAGAAACATGACTATCATCATTCTAGAGTAATCATCAACAAAGAGAATAAAGTATCTATCTCCATAATAACTCTTTGTCCTCATAGGTCCACATAAATCAGTATGGACTAATTCTAGATTATCATCAGATGTATGGGCTTTTCTTTTGAAACCAGACTTTGTCATTTTACCTTTTTGACAATTTTTGCACATGATGTTGTCTAGCTTTGTCATCGTCGGTAAGCCTCTTACACTTCTTCTTTTGTTTATTTTCATCATGTTGTCAAAATTCACATGACACAATCTTTTGTGCCACAACCATATGTCTTCATTTCTAGTCATTAAGCAAGTGGGATTAGTATCATTCAAATAGAATAAGTTACCTTTGGTCTGTTCACCGATACCAATCAGTTTTCCTGATTCATTAAAGATCTTTGCCTTCTTTTTCTCAAATGCTACGGGCTGTGACCTAAATTATTCAGCTGAGAAACACTCAATAGATTATAATTCAATCCTTTTACCCAATAAGCATTTTCACATTTAATCAGGTTATTCAACATTATTGTTCCTTTACCTTCAATTGGACAAGGTGTATCATTTCCCATTCTTATTGTACCACCATTATAGTATTCAAAAGTATTGAACTTTTCTTTGTCACTAGTGATATGGTGAGTGCAGCCACCATCTATAATCTAGATATCATTCTTACTGATCTTAGATATGAGTACAGTTTCTTCATACCTTTCATCTTCATCTGAATCATCCTTCATAGCTACAAATACCATCTCCATGTCATCATCAGGTTCAGTGTCAGTATCTTCATCTTTGCAAGTAGCTAGGTAGCTATCCTTCTTGCCTTTATCCTTGTAGTCTCAGGTATCATTTCTTTCTGATCGTCAGTAACCTCTATAATCTTTGTTATCACCTCTGTCAGATTTCTTCTCAAAAGATCTGTCATCAGTTCTATCATCTTTTCTTCTGTTAGGACATCTTGCAGCAAAGTGTCCAATTTCCTTACAATTAAAATATATAAGTGGTAACTTGCCTTTATATTTACCTTTGCTTCTATGTATTCTTCTGGCCATAAGTGCTTTTATTTCATCTAGATCTTCTTCTTCACTTTCACTTTCACTGTCACTTCTAGATGAGCATCTATGATTGGATTTGCTTATTTTCATAGAAGACTTAAATGCAGACTCTAAACTTGGTAAGACACTATTTTTAAAGTTATTCATCTCAAATGAAATCAGTCTACTAATTAGGCTATCAAGAGTAACTATATTGTTTGCTACTGCTCTCATTTCTTGAATAGAAGAGACTCTAATAGCATATATAGGCAATAAGATTCTTAAGATTTTACTTACCACTGTCTCCTCTTCAAGTGTACCTCCAACACCTCGTATAGCATTGACTACTTCTTTTATTCTTGTGTTGTACTCTGTGATGTTTTGACCTTCTTTCATTCTGAGATCATCAAACTTTCCTCTAAGAATTTCTGCCTTGTCTCTCAGAATATTTGTATCACCTCCATGTACAAGCTTTAGTTTGTCCCACATTGTCTTTGCAGTTTTGCATTCTTTGACATCTTCAAATTCAGCATCAGAGAGTGAGGAAGAAAGCTCTATAACCATGCAGTTATGCTCATGCTTCACTCTCAATTGATCTACTGTCAATGGTCCTATAGGAAACACATATTCAGTATCTAAGTATTGAGTAATATCATTGCCAATACCTAATAAATAGAGTCTTATCCTGCTTTTCCATGAAGCAAAGTTGTCTTTGTTCAACTTGGGCACATCTCGTCTGTTCATCTTGTGATCTTTTCTTAGGTCTTGAAACCTTCCTTCTAAGCACACAAGCTCTGATACCAATTGTTAGTAATAACTAAGAGGGGGGGTGAATCAGTGGCCTTACAATTTATCCTTTAAAATTTAATCCATCAATCAATACACCTCAGATTATTAAGTCCCTACAAGATGCATGCCTTGAAATAATTGAAATAATTAACTATTTATTAGTTTACCTTGTCTGTCCTTATTCTTCTTGATTACCGATAAGCAGTAAAACTTATTTACCAATACTTAGTAAATATGTAGAGTATACCAATCAAGCTAGAAATGCATATGTGAAATGTAAAACAATAAAGTAATAAACCATACACACATAACACATGGATTTTAACTTGGAAACCCTGTTAAGGGAAAAACCACTGGGACCGATACCCCAAATTTGCACTCTTCTGAAGTGAGCCATGTTAGGAGCCAACCATGTTAAAGCTTACAAATACACTGTTAAGTGTGACCTTCTTAGAGGATTTTATACATATAGGTTGTCACTTAGTATCTGGCATCTATTTTTCTACCACCCTTGAATCAACCTCCTTCTTAGACTGTCAATAGGCTTTAGGCAAATCTTGCTACCATCCTTGAATCAACCTCCTTCTTAGGTTGTCAATAGGCTTTATGAAAATTCAATGCTACTTTCATCAACCAACCCTTTTGGTAATCTATTAGGATATACCTCAATTATAAAAGACTGTTAAGTCCCGCTATGTTAAGAGACTTGATACTTCAATGGTTAAACTGAAACACTATGACCTATTTCTAATGCAACTTTGAATTGCAGATTTTTAGATATATTTAAGTACAATACCTCTCTGATCAATGTATCAATTCAATTCCTTTGTGCTCCACACTTTCTGCTCTATGATGTTGTGCTTCACTATTTGTCAGTGTCTGCAAAATTCTTTAGCTCTCCCTTAACTTGATTGATCAGGACTGTATGAAGTTTATCCTTCACCAGTTTCTCTTCAACATCTTCTTTCTATTCAATCCCCTTCTGTGTATCTGATTTCTTACAAAAATGAATTAGTTGTCTCTTATATAGACATGATATTCCTTAATTCATGATTCTTGATTCTTGATTCTTGATTCTTGGCGTGAAAAACAATCTAGCCAAATTGATTTACGGCTTTAACTCCTGATTTATCTCATAGTTATCTTCTTTCCAATTGTATAAATCTTCTTTAAGTCAATTACTTAACTGTGGTCAAGTAAAACAAATAAAACAACCAGTTAAGTTTATCCTTAAGCTCTGTCAACTAGATATTTTGTCATTTTCTGAACTCTCTATTTTGTCGGTCAATTCTGTAGTTTGTCGTCAGTGACAACTACCAGTTTCATCGGTGTAACTCCAGTTAACTTTGGGGTCTTTGTCCGTCATGCATCCTATGATTCTTCTTTGTCAGGAAACATTTTCTTCTTCTCATCGAGCATCACTGTGACTTTTTCTCTGCCTTTACCAATGGTGTGCACTTCTTCGGTGTAGTCTATCACTTAGTGAATACTTGAATTTTATGCATTGCTGAAAGCATAATCATTGTTCCATTGATCCTCTAAATTCTTTGGCATTATGTACATGACTGTACAGATGATATCAAGTTGACATCAATGACAATACAAACCATTAACTATTTTAATTTCTTGCATCATCTTCAACTTAACATTATCAAACATTCAAAAAGTTACATGTCATCAATGGACACTCTTCTTTCATCCCATTTTTGGAGGCATTCTTCCATCTTTAATTGATTATCTCTTCAGGATTTGTTTACATTATTCTCTACCTGATCATGTTCTATTACAATGGAGGTCCCAAGAGTTATTTTTTGACAATTTTTGCAGCTTTATGCTTGAGAGGTGTTCTACATGTTCTTTCTTTTATTCCTATTTTATAGGACATTTTCTAGTTTGGAGGCTTCTTCAGTCCTTCATTAGGATTCATCTCTTTTTGGAGAGGGGTTTTTCCCACTAGATTTTCTCATTTTCTCCTCTTGATAGATATTTTTGTACTTGGGTACCTGATCAACCCTTATTGTCGGGACCCATTTCCTACTTTCAATATTTGTTTCTAGGTTTTTAGATTCTCCCTAAGTTTATCTTAAGGGGGGTGCTAGAGTAATAAATTCATTCTACTTATTAATTAAATCATCTTGATTTAATTATTAAGTCACTTATTATCTCTATTTTACTTAAGCTAAACTTTAGGCATATAATAAATAATTCTTTTATTAATGATTATTATGCAACCTAGATTTTTCCCCTTTAGGATTTTCCTTTTAGGGTTTTGATCACCTTCATAAGGTTTGATCTCTTTGTATTTTGTATTCCCTCTCTGAATGAATATTTTTTCTTTCAGAACCTTTTTGTCTCCAAGATTTTCTTTTGTAACAGGTTTTTTTGCATGCAGATGATCTTGGCTTATAAATTTTGTGAATTCTAACATGTCGTTCTTCTTTTCCCTTGTTCTACGCTACAATAAAACAACTTCAAGCCAAGATTATTGTTATAATTTTTAGAATATTCAAAAATGACATTCGATGATTTAAATTAAAGAGCTTCCAGATGTGGACTTTCACCATGATATTCACCATTAGTAATTAATAATCACCTTTTATGTTAGCTAACCTATTTTATAACCACAACCACTCAATTCATCATATTAGAACTTCTATACTTACCTTGTAGACCTCTATTCATTCTTGGTTGGTAAGTATTGAACCAAGATCAAGTTGCTAATCCGATGCCCACCAAAGAGCTAATCTATAGTACTTAACTCAAAAATTAACCTAGTTTCTATATTGAAGAGAACTTCCAACTGCCTTATGAATCACCATATACTCCATAATCTATTATTAAAGGCTACATAAACTAACCTTTTTGATAAGGTGGCAGACTTGTTTGTCAATATTGCCTTGTTTCATTCGTAACTCAATAATACTATAATATGTCTTGATTCTATTTACTTTAGAGTTTTGGTAGTATTTATTAGTTATCTCTTATATTATCTATGAACTCTTTGTTTGGGTATAAGCATAATAATCTTGGTTTCCCTTCCATAATTTTAGTCATTACCTAGTATTACTTAAGAAATTTGAATAGATTCAAAAACCTTTCATCAAATTAAATCTTACTGAAAAGCAATACTTAGAGACTCCTTCATTTATCACCTTCTTCATTCCATATTTTATGCTAAACTAAATTCATTTCAGGAATCATTAGCTATGTAGAGTAATGTAGACGAGAACAGAAAACATCAAATGAATGAATTCTCATTTTTAAAATAGTAACTCTCTCATTAGATATATTTTACAAAGAAAATGTGAATATATTATATTTCATATTTTTAAAAATTATCGCATAAAGAAAACAAAAACCAATGAACTAAAAGGTGAATTTGAGTTTATACATTATGAATCTTTAAATGTGACACACCATCCACTGCATTTATGGTTTTTTATGGTATTTTTAAACAAATTTAAGTTAAATTGTAATTTAAATCCATTAAACCCTAAGCATAATATTGAGAATCCTATGATTGAGTATCTCTTCTAAAGTATACTGCATAATAATTAAAACATGAAAATTAAGGGACAAAACATGAAGGCTTATAACAGATGATAAATTTTAATCTTGCTAAGGTATAATAATTTGAGACTCAAATATCCACCATTAGAAGATGTTGAACTTTTAATACACCTTTAAATTGGAACCATCAATCTAATATCAATTCTTTTTATTCTAACATTGGTTTGGGCAACTTTATTGCTTTGTAGCCCTCCAAATAGAGACACGCATTTTCTCCTCAAATGATTAAATATTAGGGCATGATCTCATTTTGCACGTTATTTAGTGAAGGCATAGTTGGAATAGATATTTGGGTGTTTTGAGGTATATCTTCCCTCCTATTTTCATTTCTAAGGGACTCATTATTTTTCCTTCTTTTGTTTCCCCCTTCTTCCATCCATATATCAATTAGATAATATGAATCATTGAAACACTCCCTTTCTGTGATTCCTACCTCATCCTTAGGCCAATAATTATAAAACCAATTTTCTTCTCCCGGTTCCCTAATATTCAAGAAGTACATCAAGAAGTCCAGATTCCTTAAAATAACAGGGATTCTAATCATGAAGGATGTCCAATTCTCTATAATCAAGATCAGAGTGGAGGGTACGGGCCTTCCTTCTATAGAAGGCATGTCATAAAAGCATGGCCTATTAATCATTAAATTTCTATTAATATTTTGCATTACTTTGTTTAGATCTCCTAACAGCTTCTTTTTGAGAAGGCACTTGTGCATAATCTTCCAATAGCTTCCTTAACTGACTCAACTTGTAGCATCATGGCTATGAACATAGATGGTATGTCTATATTAACTCTATAACTATCATTATTGGTCAGGAACTCTCTCCCAAGGATTCAAAAGACTGCTCTAATCACCAGAGGGTGAGAGAATAATAAGACTGGTTTAATTCTCTTCACCATAATTTCACCATCAAAGGCCACTTGATCCCTAGATCTTTTAAGTTTTATTGGATTTGACATACTTAAAATCCCAGATTAAACCTTAGACAAGGATAGGAGTGAAAGTACCCACACCTCCCACTATGGATAAATATTTGGTCTTCAGAGAAGGATGTCTATTAGAATTCACTATGACAATTCCTAACTAGAAGGGGAAGAGATAACGGTAGACTTAAAGCCAGCAGTCAAGTAACTTAAAGGACACTCTCTAAGAGAGAATTTGTAAAGCTATATGTGATGTTATGAACATGATCTAATACATTATAAACCTTACCACTATTGTTGAGATTAACCAGTCAGCCCTTTCTGTCCTAGGAAAAATGGTAATTTGTGGAAACAACTTTATCTATTATTCAATTTCAAAGCTTAACCTTTGAAACTAATTGCTATAATTCTAGGAAAAAATAAAGTGATTATTAATTCTATACCATAATTTACTAAATTCATAAGTCTTCTATAAGGAAGTATGGAAAGTCTTGATAATGTCAATTTTTCTATCATACTAGATAGATTTAATCATGAAATGCAAGTCATTATTAGTTCCATTAGCAGGAGTCCTCAAAATCATGGCTGAAGGGTTACTAGAGATGAAGTTTTCAATACTCATTAATTTTGATGGATTTATTTATTTTGATCAGATCTTTTATATCCGCCAGAAACTTAGAAGATTTGAAGCTACGATTTACAATAATGTTGCTATAAACCAAGGACAACAGTCTTAAATGTTGGATATTTTTACTCTCTGCTCCTATAGAGGTGGCCCCTTTTTCTATTGAGGTGGACAAGGAGTTTGCTATGGGTTGGAATATCTTTGTTAGCATCCTGCTTGGCTGGAGGAGCAGTGGTATCTGGACCTTCATTTTTGACAGAGTTAGATGGATAGGCTATTTGTGGCCTGTGCTTGCTTCTTTGGTTTTATGGTTATGAAAGTGTCCCTCTCTTTTAGTTTTCTTTCTTCTTGTGATCAGGTGATTGCTGACAATTTTAAAGGGCTCACTCTGGTCCTTTGTTCTTGTTTTTGGTTAAAGCTTACAGCTTTTGTGGGGGCTTGTCCCAAGATGTTCTTTAAGTTTATCTTTGATAGAGGCAGATTGGTCAATATTTTTCTGTTGATCATCTGCTCTCAGGATAGTGTTATTAATGTGCTATTAATGTGCTACTAGTCCTTTGTTCCATGGGCCAGCACCCTCTTGCTACTTTTCTAATCAAAAATAGTCTTAAATGTTAGATCATCAAAATAAAAAATATCAAAAAAGTTGATTGGGAGAACAATTTAATATTAGATTGTGTTATAACCTATGCTAAAAACAATATTATCTAATAAGCCTATCCTACTTCTTGTTTAAACTAATATACAGATTAACAACTCCCATATATTACAACAAGAGCACTAAAAATTATGTCATGCTATAATCTTTTGATAGGAGATCTAGGATTAATGACACTTTCAATATACATCAACTTAAGAAAAGCCAGAAACTAAAAGGTCTTCTAACAACTTAGACAAATTTAAGGAAGGGAGATCTAAGTGCCAAGAGGATGAGATCTAAGTGCTAAGAGGATCTATCATATTTACTATTTAATCTATCAATGGACAGATCTGGACTATGTTTGTGAGTCAAATCGACATTCATTGGTTACCGATTTCCTAAATTATGTCCTTTCTTCGGATAAGAGAGTAAAAAATTGCAAAGATTGTATATAGATGTTTTGAAAGATACTCTCTTCTTAAAAGGTTTTACCCCTAGATGGAATTCATCCTCAAATAGGGAAAAAATTAGAAAAATATTAGAGTTTCTAACTATAACTATTGACTTAGGAAGTAAGGAAACTAAGAGAGAACTTCCTAGTCGAGATTAAGATTAACTCTGTGAATTTAGCAACTTAAGGCGGTTGGATGAAATTTAGATTTTATTTAATTTTTAATTACTGTATAATTATTTTTAATTTGACAAAAATAGCCTCTATAAATTAATCCTATTTAGAACTTCAGTAATTTGATTACCATCCGCTCCTTGATTGGTGAGAGTATCAACTTATTTTTTGCCTTCCCTATATATATTCTTAACCTCATAATCAGGGAAATCCTGTAAAATTTCTAATATTTCTTCTAATTTGGCATTTAGCTGCCAATTTGGAGTTTTTTTGCTTTAATAACATTTATTATGATTTGTGAGCCATCTTCAATTTCTAGATTTGTTAAATGGGTCTTCTTACACAGCTTAAGGCCCTCTAAAATAGCTATGCATTCTGTCATATTATTTGTGATGGGAGTCAATGATTTTGCATACTTGGCTATGATTTCCCCTTTCCAATCATGAATAATACCACCGATCCCAGATGCTCCTGGATTTCCTCTTGATGCTCCATCAAAATTGAGTTTTTATCATCCTTCCTTTGGCACTTCCGATTTACATTTATTTATTTCCTCTGTACTGTAAAGATTACCCATACCATATAAGGGAGGTATAGCCAGATTTGGCCAATTTTTCCTTATCTTTTTGTCCCATACTGAAAAATATCTTTCAATATTATTCAAGTACCTAAGTCTGTTATTGATGAGTTTTGTTATACTAATTCCTATTTTATTGATTAGAGTACTTATTTCCATTTTAAGGTTGTCAAAGATTCTTTTATTACGTTCTTTCTGAAATTTCCACGTTATTATTGATGGAACAATTACCAAGATATCCTTAAAATGACTTGACTGATTGAGAAGAGGCCAGGATTTAAGGAAGTCTGTAATGTTCTTGGGAATAACAGTGCTCCATCCCAAGTTGTTCCTTATCTAGTCCCAACATTCTTTGGAATAGGGATAGTTTAAAAGAATTAGTTGTTTCCTCCTCTTTCTCACAAAGTGGGCATCTTGACGGACCTTCAAATCCCAAAGTTTTGAATCTATCCACAGTCAAGATTCTTTTGTGTAAGGCTGCCCAAAGGAACATACCGGCTTTGGGCAGGCAAACCTTGTTCCAGCATAGATTAGTAGGGATATCCAAAGATTCTAGATTTTGTTCTTTTACAATGTTCTAATAACAATTTTTAACTCTATATAAACCATCATTTGACCATGTCCATATTAATTTATCACTTCTCTTTTTTATGGTTATCGATCTATTTTAAATTATATCCATAAATTGTTTCTTCTTTGTTTGGTCCACTAAGACATTTCTTATATCTCTCCAACATCTCCAGTTATTATTTTCTCCACCTTCCATAGAAATGTAGTCTATTGCCTTATTACCCCATGTAATTTATAGTATCTCCTTTGTATCATGAAAATTTCCCAATTTATCAATTCGGGAAAATCCTCCCCATGAATCTTCCCAAAATTGAGCATCTTTCCCATCACCAATATCCCACGTGAGTCCCTTATTAATTATATCTTTGTTTTCTATTATAAAATTCCATATTCGAGATCCTTTGGCCTAATTCCTAGCCCTAAAAATATTAATAGGATTAGCCTCCACTTCATATTTGTTGAGAAGAATGGAAGCCCATTTTCTATTTGGTTCTTGTAATAGACACCACACTAGCTTAGCTCCTAAAGCCTTATTTTTCCACTGAAGGTTTTTAATTCCCAGACCACCCATAGAAGTAGGCTTACAAATATTTTCCTATTTAATTAAAGATAAATTTTTATTCTCCGAGGTTCCCTGCCAAAAGAAATCTCTAAGGTGTTTGTCTAGGTCAGTCTTAATGTTGATGGGTAATGGGAGAATGGATAATTGGTAAATTGGAATGGAAGATAGGAAAAATTTAATCATAGTTTCTCTGCCTTCTTTAGTGAGCCATTTACCTTTCCAAGAATATTTTTTATTCTAAATTATAGAAGTAATTGTATCCCATAGTCTTGTGCTACACACTCCTTTATCAATCGAAATTCCCAAATATTTACAAGGGAAGTTACCTATGGAAAAACCTAGAATATTGCAGATTTGTCTAGCTCTGGCCAAGGAGGTGTTTACAAAGAAGACTTCAGATTTATTTGGGTTCACTCTTTGACTTGAAACTTTCATAGATACTGCTAAAATATCTTTGAATTCTTTAGCTTCTTTCTTGGAACTAGTTCCAGGAAGGATTGTATTGTTAGAAAATTTTTGATGTGTTATATTTAGAACATTAACAGTGACCTTGACTCTAGTGATTTTCCCCTCATAAATGAGGTTTTGTGATGGATCTACCTAGAGCTTCAGCAATAACTACAAAGAGAAAGGTAGAAATAGGGTCCCCTTTACTAATACCCCTAGAAGTATAAAACAAACACTCTGGAGATCCATTAACAAGAATGGATAATTTTTGTAGTAGAAATAAAATTGAAGATGAGGTTAATCTATCTCCTTGAAAATTCAAAGGCTTCCATACATTTACATAGAAAATACTAATCAAATTTATCATATGCTTTTTGAATGTCTAGTTTGATTAGCATGCATGGTTCCTTGTTTGATTGGGATGTGTGGATAATTTCTTGGGCAATGATGATCCCATCCAAAATGGATCTTTCTGGAACAAACCCTATTTGTTCTTTAGAAATAATGCCAAGAAGGATCTTTTTTAACCTATTTGCTAATAGTTTTGAGAGAATTTTATAAATTGTATTACATAGTGCAATCGGGCAGAAGTCCCCTAATTCCTCACAATCTTGTTTTTTGGTATAAGAGAAAGGAAGGTATTGTTAATCTCTGTTAACAAAGTATCAAAATTTCAAGTAGCCTCCACTGCTTTCGAAATATCATTGCCTAGGAAATGCTAGCATTTTTGAAAAAAAATTGGCTTGGAAGCCATCAGGCCCTGGAGATTTGTTAGGATTCATCTGAAAAGGGGAATTTTTAACTTCTTCAGAAGTGAATTTACTGTTTAGCCATTCATTTTCATCATCTAAAATAATTTTGGGAATAGAGGATAACAATCTATTTGGAACTGATAAATCTGAATAATCATGGTTATTTAGTAGATCTGAATAATATCTTGCAAATTTAGATGATATATGTGTTAGGTTATCAACTATCTGACCATTATTGTCTTTGATTTTAGTAATATGATTAATATTCCTCTTGTTCTTTGCTCTATTATGAAATAATTTTGTGTTATTATCTCCTTTTAACCATATTCCCCTGAATTTTTGTCTACAATAAATTTCTTCTTTCAACAAAATTTCAGAGTGTTGAGCCATGAGTTGTTTTTATTTGATGAAACTGCTATTATTTATTCCATTTTTTATTACTTCACTATTTAAAGCCTCTATTTTTTTCAATTTTAAATTTTTTGTCAAAGATATTATCAAAACATTTATTGTTCCAATTTAAAATCTTATGCTTGATTATTTTAAGCTTTTACACAAAGCAGAACATTTTAGATCCTGATACATGTATTTTACTCCACCATTGTTCCAATAATAGAATGACATTATTATCTTGAAACCACATAGATTCAATTTTAAATGGTTTCTTAGAGGGTTTTATTTATTTAGAAATCTTTAATCGAATCAGGAAGTGATCAGAACTTGCATAAGTAAGAATTTCATCGTTGAAACTATGGTTGAAGGAGCCTAAATCTCCTTTAAAAATAAATCAATCCAATATTTCAGCTATATGACTAAATCCTTCTCTCTGATTATTCCATGTAAATAAGCCATTTTCTCTCATTATGCTAATTAACTAATTATTAAGAAACCATTGACTGTAGTCTTTTTGAGTTTGGGAAATAAATTAGGAGCCTCCATATTTTTCTCTACAATCCAAGATTGCATTGAGGTCTCCTCCTAATATCTAATATTCGTTATGATAAGATTTTTTCTAAGTGCTCATATTTGACCATAATTATTTTTTATCATTGGTGTTATTAGGCCCATATATATTTAAGATATTAAAATTGAGAGAGCTCTTAATGCTTATAACGGTTCCTAGCATCTTATTTTATTGTTTAATGATTTTTTTATATTCTACTTTCCTAGGATCCCAGATGATAGCTAAACCTCCAGATTCTCCATCTGATTGAATCATCTTTGATTTCCATATACCTAGTTTTTTACTGAATTTGTTCCATTCTTCTAATTTAAGTTTAGTTTCTTGTATAATTATTAGTTCTAATTCAAATAATTTTAAATTTATTTTCATTAATATTTATTTGTTAGGGGTGTTGAGATCCCTAACATTCCATATAGTGAGTTTCATAATGATTTGGGAAGGAACTTCCCCTTCCCTACATGAAGTAAGTCGGTTAGTTTTGTTTGGGTTTCCTCTTTCGTATCTAACAATCTTAATTCACTTAGTGATTTCCTACCTCTTTTGTTTTTTCCTTTTATAATCACTGGTTTTGATAGGCCCTCAATAGAAGGAAAAATTCCCAATTGTCTTTCAGTATTATTAATACCATTTAAACATTTTCACACATCTCTAACATTTTCCTTTTCAGTTTCCTCTATTATACATTCCTTTCTGATCTCTTTATAAATGTTAAGTGATAATACATTGTTTTCCAAACATTCCAAATCTCTAAGATTTGTAATCATTCCATCTTCTATATTCATTATACCTTCTCCATATTCTTCTATGATAGTTTCTTGGTTGATAGGAACATTCATCTCTGTGAAAACTACTTCCATTTCTAAAGGGATTGAGTGATTAGGTACTTCTGATAATCTGGCAGAATCTCTGTCACTTCGTGCTATTGTTAATTTCTCAGTTAAATTATTATCAAACTCATTGTTCATTTGTCCTGAATTGGTCATAATTATCTCCACTTTCTTTAGTGTGTCACAACCATCCCCACAGTCTAAATTTGGTGCTCTGATCCCTTCAGGGATAAGATTGGAAATTTTGTTTGCCTTTGATTCATGAATCTGAGTTTTTTGAGCTTTGTCTTAAATAGCTTCAGATTCATTTTGTATTCCATGTGTTAATTCTTATTCCTTAATAGTTGAAACCCCCTCTTCTTCCTTTTCCTTACCAGTTCAAATAACTAGATTAATTGTGACTAGATTATCTGATACCAAATTTTCCATATTTGTATTTATACTCTTCTCAATGACTTTAGATTTTCCCATATTGTCTTTAAAATATTTATCTTTTTGTGGATAACCCTAAATTTCTTTATCAGTCCCTACACATCTACTACATGAGCCTAAAATTTTGTCAAAACTATCACTATTCAAATATCCATCTTCAATATTTTTTAATTCTGAGTTTACAATAAATTTCACTTCCTTTGCTTCTGATCTCATCTTTTCTAAGGATTCTTTATATTCCTTAATATTGATGTCTTTCTCACTATCCTTTATAAAATTCTCCCTTGACCTCTTCTCAGCTGCCAACTCCAAATCCATCTTATCAGGTGTTGATCTATTTTTAAGATTTTTTATTATAAATCCTCCTTGTTCTCGGCTAAATGCTATATCTACCTACTGCTTCATTAGAGGCTGAGGAGCCATTGAAATTTTAGGGTAAGGAGGATTGAAAAAATGTGGGTTAATGATATATCAACTAGAAGGAGAAATTAAATATAGAGATTCCAACATTTTAGCTAAGATATCGATTGTAATTGTAGTTTTAACATTATAGCTATACAAATTTTTTTGATCAATTTCTAAACTTTTCCCTAATCTATTCACAATTTCTTCTATAATATGACTGTGTAGAAATTCCAAAAGAAAATTAGGGAGGGAAATCCATCTAGTAATTTCAAGGTCGCTGGCAACTGTTGGGTCAAAGTTTGGGTACCAATTGAAGAATAAAAATACTATATTATTTAAGTTAGGGAAAATACCCTCTTACAAAGACTTTTGTGAGCTAATATCCTTACAGTCAATAAATAAGAAGTCATTATTCAGGATAGTTATGCTTACCTTTTCCAGAAAGTGAGCCTGGAACCATTTGGCAATAAAGGCAGCAAAATAATCATGCCCTATCCATCTGGAAAATAGACCGTGTTTTGCACAATAGTTGCTCACCCCATCTGCATATGTAGGGTTTATGGTGATTTGAATACATGGATCATCTTCATTAGAAACATTTTTCTTACGACTTTGATCATTTTCCTCATATCGTGAAACTTTTGAAGGTGATTTGTCTTTATGTCTATGAGGAGGTGTATAAATTCCATTGTTATTAGATTTAGGCAGATCTTTTATAGGTGATGAATACCCCTTTTCTGCATTCAATACCTAATTCTTTAGTCTATGGTTTCACCAGTGTGGAAGGGAGTATACTCCCTTACTATGTTGATATAAGGAATTGTCTGGAGTGCAGTTTTGAAGTTGTGAGAACTGATTAGCCTGAGGAAGCGAGGGGGTGAGAATTTAAAAGAGGGAAAAATATTTTGAGCTTGATGATATTTTTTTCTTCTTACCCTTCTGAAGTATTGGAAATGGGCTGGAATCTAGTCATACTTGCATAGATTTACATTTGAATGATCAAAATTCACCATCCAGCTAGGGCACAATTTACCAACATCTTTACTCCTACTTTTTGCAAATAGAGAATCCTTAGGGAAGCAGTGAGCTTGATGATAGGATAAATGGGATCTTTGTGCCCTTCTAGAGGAGATCTTTGCATATCTAGTGACAGAGAAATGTTTAAATTGGTTTTGGAGACTTTCCACGCTGGAAACCTTGTGTGGAATGCAAAATTTTACCATTTTGATTGTTGATTTGTAGAGCAGAGCCATCGTTCTTTTTTATAAATTTACAGGAGTGATTCTTTTCACAATTAGGGATATAATTAAGCTATGATATGTGTTTCATTAGTGTTAGAGTTAGGAAGAGGAGCAGGGTTTAATTATATTACAGTTAGGGTTATATAAGGATTAGGGTTCCATTATATTATAGTTAGGGTTTTATTAGGATTAATGTTCACTTGAGGCTGGGGCTAGGGGTTATAGGAAAATATTCGTGCTTTTTTAAGGTTAGTATGGAAGTGGTTGATTGTCAAACAATTTTTGGGTTATAGTTGAATTAGGGTTAGTGCAAATGTTAACTTAGGGTTAGATAAGGGGAAAATTCTTGGGACAAGATTCAATTAGAGATATCTTTACAATTACTCTTCAACATGGTTAAGGATTTAATTAAATTTAAAATTAGGGTTCAATTTGGGTGGGATTTGTGGCTAGCATTTAATTATGACAAGGGCTAGAGTTTGATTTAATTCTCCTGGAGATATCTTCAATTATGGGTAAGTGCAAGAAGTTGGGTGCCAATTCCGTGGAAGTCTTGTGGGCTTGAAAACTACTGCTAGAAACGGGCACCCATTTTGAAAACAACGGGCACCAGTCTTAGGCTCGGACACCCAATCCAAAATTTTAAAAATGGGTGCTCATTTTTTTTCAAAATGGGTACCCGTTTTTCAAAACGGGTACCTATTTTTTTTCAAAACGGGTACCCGTTTTTTAAATTTTTAAATTTTTTTTTTAAATCATTTTTTTATGCTGATTTATTACATTTAAGAAATGGGTACACGCTTTTAAACATGTGCCCATTTTTTAAAATTCAAATTTACCAAACCACCATTTGCATTGGATTTCGGTTCGGGACAGGTTTGGTGGGACCAAGCCTATGCTTGGACCTCCAAAATAATGGCTAAGGCAT
>MU227376.1:45752-74641 GCA_018584345.1 Thuja plicata | reverse complement strand
AATATCTAGCTGGCAGAGCTAAATATGGACTTAACTGGTAGTTATCATTATTTTCATCGACAAGATAAAGCCAGAGATAAGTAAAGGATTTAAAGTTGTTTTGTCCAGTTGGCAAGAAGATCTCTGCAAGATAAAACAAGAGTTTTTCTTGAAATATGATTGGCTAAGATTGCGGATCAGGCCAAGATCAAGAAAATCAAGAACTTAATAAACGGTGTTGCCATGTCTAAAAGGAGACAAACTTAATTCATGTAGAATTTTAAGGGGATTAAATGAGAAAGACGATGATAAAGAGGAACTGATGAAGAGAAACTTCATACAGTCCTGATCAATATAGATGAGGAAAGAGCTAAAGTTTTCTGCGGACACTAAACAACAAAGCATAGCATCACCAAACAAAACTAAAGTGGAGAAAAGGTATTAAAAAGGATATATTCATCAGATTAGTTTTATGAGCTTACAATAGATTTGAAAATCTGCAAGTATAAGTTGTATATGTGAACAGATCATACTATTTCAGTTTAACCATTGATTCAAAAAGTCTATTAACCGAGCAGGATTTAAAGATCCTTTCTATATTGAGATACATCCCAAGAAGTATCAAAAATTTTTATCATGAAGATAGCATGAGATGCTAGATACCATTTGATAAACCAGAAGAGTTTGGACAAGGAAGGTAGAATAGAAATTCTCGATATCAACTGACAGACTAAACTTTTAGATCCTCTAACAAGGTCACACCTAATAGTGTGTTTGTAACCTTTAACATGGTTGGCTCTTCACTGAGCTCACTTTAGAAGAGTGAAAATTTTGGGTTACCAGTCCCAAGTGGTTTTTTCCTTAACAGGGTTTGCACGTTAAAAATCCATGTGTCAATGTGTTTATGAGTCATTACTTTAGTGTTTTGCATTAGACATAGCTAATATGGATTGATTGGTATACTCTAGATTAATTACTATTTTTTGGTAAATTAACAGACTACTATTCGGTAAACATACAAAATAAAGTTTAACAAATTATTCTGAGTAGTAGTAATTTGATAAGTGTATTTGAAGGCATTCATCTTATAGGACTGAAGATAACTAGAGGCTTAATATTATGGTACTAAGTTTTGGGGTTAATTAATTGTCCAATATTTTTTAGGCCACTGATTCACCCCCCCCATTTATTACTAACAATTGGTATCAGAGCTTGTGTGTTTAGAAAGGGAGTTTAACAGCTCAAGTTAAAGATCACAAGATGAACATATGAGATGTGCCTAAGTTGAATAAAGACAACTTTGCATCATGGAAAAGCATAATAAGACTCCACCTATCAGGTATTGGAAATGATGTTACTGAATACCTTGATACTGAATATGTGTTGCCTACAGGACCTCACACTCTTGAGAAATTAAGAGTAAAGCATGAGAATAATTGTATGATGATATAACTTGCCTCATCACTCTCCGATGATGAGTTTGAAGATGTCAAAACCTGCACCTCTGCAAATAAAATGTGGGATAAGTTGAAGATGGTACATGGAGGAGATGCTAATGTACTAAGAGCCAAGGCAGAAATCCTAAGAGGGAGGTTTGATGACCTAAGAATGAAGGAAGGAGAAAATATCACTCAGTATAGCTATAGAATCAAAGAGGTAGTCAATGCTATCCGAGGAGTTGGAGGTGTACTTGAAGAAGAGATAGTGGTAAGTAAAATCTTAAGAACCTTACTGCCTGTATATGCTATTAGAGTTTCTGATATTCAAGAAATGAGAGTAGTTGCAAATAATACAGTTACTCTAGATAGTCTGATTGGTAGACTAATTTCATTTGAAATGAATAACTTTGATAATAGTGTCTTACCATCTATAGAATCTGCATTCAAATCTTCTTTAAAGATAAGTAATTCAAGTCATATACATGCTATTAGAAATGATAGTGAAAGTGATAATTAGGATAAAGGACTTGATGAGATTGAAGCACTAATGGAAATAAGATTTCAGAGAGGAAAATGTAGATACAAAGGTAAATTACCACTTGTATGTTTCAATTGTAAATAAGTTGGACACTTTGTTGCAAGATGTCCAAATAGAAGAAAAGATGACAAAGGTAATGATAGATCATATGACAAGAAGTTTGATAGAGGTGATAACAGAGATTACCGAAGCAACTGACAATCTGACAAAAGAGATACCTGAGACTACAAGGTCAAAGGGAAGAAATCTTGTTACCTAGTTGAGAATAGAGCTGATGAAACTGACACTGAATCAGAAGAAGACATTGAGATGGTATTTGTATCCATGAAGGATGATTCAGACGAAGAAGAAGAAAGGTATGTAGAAACTGCACTCATATATAAAGTTAGTGAGAATGATGTCTCGATCATATATAGTGGTTGTACTCCCCATATGACCGGTGATAAACAATTTTTTGAGACTTTTGAATACTATAATGGTGGTTCATTGAGAATGGGAAACGATACTCCTTGTCTAGTTGAAGGTAAAGGAACTATAATCTTGAATAACCTTATCAAATGTGAAAATGCTTACGGGGTAAAAGGACTGAATTATAATTTGTTAAGTGTTTCACAACTGAATAATATATAGGTCAGTGAGTGGCATTTGAAAATTAGAAGGAAACAAACTTCAATGAATCAAGAAGGTTGATTAGAACCGGTCAGCAGAAAAAAGGTAACCTTTTTATCTTGATGATACTAACACCACTTGTTTAATAGCTAGAAATGAAGACATGTGGCTATGGCACAGAAGATTGTCTCATGTGAATTTTGACAACATGATAAAGATAAGCAAAAAAATGAATGTTAGAGTCTTACCGAGCATGACTAAGCTTGAGCATATCATGTGCAAGAATTGTCAAAAAGGTAAGATGACAAAGTCTAGTTTCAAGAGTAAAACCCATACATCTAATGAAATTATAGAATTAGTCCATACAGGTCTATGGGGACCCATGATGACAAAGAGTTACTATGCAGATAGGTATTTTATTCTCTTTGTTGATGATTATTCTAGAATGATGACAGTCATGTTCTTAAAAGATAAATCAGAAGCATTCAAGATGTTTAAATGGCATAAGGCCATGGTAGAAAAACAAAGTGAAAATAAATTAAAATGTTTAAGGTCAGATAGAGGAGGGAAATTTACTTCAGATGAATTCAGTAGCTATTACAATAAGCATGAAATTAAAAGACATGTTTATGCACTGAGAACACCACAACAAAATGGAATTGCTAAAAGGAGAAATATATCAATTGTTGATTGTGCAAGAACATTGATGATTGAGAAAAGCATCACTCAAACTTTTTGGAGGGAAGCTGTCAGTACTGTTGTCTACACATTAAATAGTGTACAATTGAAGAAAGACACAAAGAAGACACCCTATGAGCTTTGGTATGGTCATACACCCAATGTAAGTTACTACAGAATCTTTAGTAGTCAATATTATATTTTGAAAGATGATAGAAGTGGAAAAATTGACTCCAAAAGTGAAGAAGGTATCTTTCTAGGGTACTCAACCAAAAGCATGGTTTATAAATGTCTTAACAAGTCATCTAACAGGATCATTGAAAGTACAAATATGAAAATAGATAAATTTGCACACAAGAATGATAAGGAAAGAAGAAAAGAACCAGAGGACTACAATAGGTTTGTTTATACAGAACCTGACACTCTACCTGCACAACAGTGTATCTCTCCCAAGCAACAGAATATTGCACCCGAGCATCAGGTTGTAATTACCGAAAATTAGGAAAATCCTCAAGATGATGTTCCGAACAATGGAGATCAGAACAAATGGAAAGAAGATGATCAGACTGATGAATAAAGGGCTGAACCAAAACTTGCCAAGTATGTCAGAATACATCATCCACAAAATCAAATCATAGGAGACAAGAAGGCTAGAATGAGAACAAAAAGTAAGTCACTGAACACTAGATGTTTACTTTGTGATTTTGAGCCTAAATTTGTTAATACTGCACTTGAGAATGAAGAATGGGTTAGTGCTATGAATGAAGAAATAGAACAGATTGAGAAGAATAGTACATGGACATTAGTACCGAGTCCAAATGACAAAAATTTCATCGGTACCAAATGGATATTCAGAAACAAGCTGAATGAGAATGGAGAAGTCACAAGAAACAAAGCAAGGTTAGTATGCAATGGATATGCACAAGAAGAAGGTATTGATTATGGAGAAACCTTTGCACCCGTTGTTAGAATAGAAGGACTTAGAAGATTACTTTCTTATGCTGCATTCAAAGGATTCAAGGTATACTAGATGGATGTCAAATCTGCATTCCCAAATGGAATAATGGAAGAAGAAGTATGCATTGAACAACCAGAAGGGTTTATTGATCTGGACAACAGAAACATGGTATGTAGACTAAATAAAGCCTTGTATAGATTAAAACAAGCACCTAGAGCCTAGTATGAAAGACTTCACTCCTATCTCATTAGCATAAAATTTGTTAGAACAAGTGAAAATAGCAATCTGTACTTAAAAGAAGATGTCGATGGTAATATTCTAATTGCTGAAATTTTTTTTGATGACATCATTTTTGGGGGAAATGAATTATTATGCAAATCCTTTGCTAATGAAATGAGAAAAGGATTTGAAATGTCTATGTTTCGAGAGATCAATTTCTTTCTTGGTCTACAGATTCTTCAACAAGATGCAGGCATATATATCACTCAGTCCAAATACATCAAGGAAGTGTTGAAGATATTCAAGATAGAAGATTCCAAACTAGTTGGAACACCTATGGCTACCGGATGTAAGTTGACAAAAGAGGACAAATCCAATGAGGTAAATCAAACATTATATAGATCAATTATTGGAAAACTAATGTATGTTGTTCATACCAGGCCAGATATAGCACATGCAGTCGGAATAGCTGCAAGATTCTCTGCTAATCCCAAAGAATCACATATGACTATTGTCAAAAGAATTCTGAGATATCTAAAGAACACAGAGGACTATGGATTATGGTATAAAAGAGAAGGAAAATTTGAGCTACAAGTCTATACAGATGTTGATTTAGCTAGAAACATTGATGACAGAAAGAGGACAAATGGAGGAGCATTATTCATGGGTGACAGACTTGTCACATGGATCAGCAAGAAGCAAGGATGTATCTCGTAGTCTACTGCAGAAGTAGAATATGTGGTTGCTGCTGAAAATTGCTCCAATATTGCATGGATCAAAGAGTTGCTGGAAGGTATGAATATGAAGATTCTTGAACCAGTAATTTTATCTATTGTTATAACACCAGTGGAATTAACATTTCTAAGAATCCAGTCATGCATGCTAAGACTAAGTATATTTCTATCAAGTATCACTATCTGAGAGAAAAAGTGCAAGAAAAGGAGGTGATACTGGAATATGTTCACTCAAAGGTTCAACTGGATGATATATTCACCAAGCCATTACCGAAAGATACATTTGAGTACTTGAGACAAAGAATAGGGGTCCAACCCTTGTCTATTGGTTAGTAAGATGACCAGGAGGATTGCATCAGCCTACACATAATCTGAAGATCATCCATGTTGATGCAAACACGGAGATGAACAGCAACAGATACATCTGTACATAGTAAGGTACATGTATGCACCGAATACCAGAGACATTGTATTGCGGATGGATAGGTAAATTCAAGGAATATATTATATAAAGGGATGGAACATGATATAGATGATTTTTGTTTGGCATTGTTGTCAAAGGGAGAGATTATTTCATTATCATAATGGAGATATTATCTCATTGATCAGAAAATATTATATCATTATCCATGAAGAGAAGTTCCCGGGAATCAAAAGAAAGAGTTAGTCAATATTCAAAGGGAGAGAGATTGATTACATATGAAATATCCATCTAATGCAGAGAAGTAATAAAGGGAGAGAGTTCACATGAAGAAAGAAATTGTTTTCAAAAGAAAAAGAGATTATTAAGAAGAGGAATAGTCAAGGCAGAGGACATATCACAATAGAGACATTAGCTGCTACATCTATCTAGTGAAGGGATTGAATGTTGAAGACAACCATTCTACAAGAAAAAAATCAAATCTATTTTTGAGCTTACCGAAAGCTAGACATCTGTAATAGTTACATTATGAAAGCTTGATGAAACTGTTATATTTCATATTGTATTAGTAATAGTATAGTATGATAATGTAGTATGTTTCCATCAATGCCAAAGGGAGATGTTTATCACATGTAACTGATTGAATGTTTGAAGATGTTAAGTTGATCACCGAAATATAGAAAGATAATGCAAGACATTAAATTAGTTAATTGATTGTATTTTCGTTGATGTCAACTTAATATAATCTAATCAGTTATAATCAAATTGTCAAAGACTTCAGAGAATTAGGGAGATAAAGATTATGTTTTCAATAATGCATAAAAGACAAGTATTCACTATGTGACTTCAAACACTGACATCTAGTGGAACCCGTCGGACAGAGATCACTAAAAGTCAAGTCACAGTGATGCCTGACGAGCAGAATCACAAGAATAACCAAGGGCCATAATCATAGTGTAAACCAATGGAGAAGCCCGAGGATAACTAAAGTGTTGACCAAAGCTATCAAAGAGTTAAAACACCAAAATTAACTTGACTTTAGAAATGACAAAATATCTAGTTGGTAGAGCTAAATATGGACTTAACTGGTAGTTATCATTGTTTTCATCGACAAGATAAAGCCAGAGATAAGCAACGGTTTTAAATCTATTTTGTCCAGTTAGCAAGAAGATCTCTTCAAGATAAAACATGTGTTTTTATTTAAATCTGATTGGCTAAGATTGCGGATCACACCAAGATCAAGAAAATTAAGAACCTAACAAATGGTGATGCCATTTCTATAAAGAGACAAACTTAATTCATTTCGAATTAAGGGGATTGAATGAGAAAGAGGATCCTAAAGAGAAACTGATGAAGAGAAAATTCATACAGTCCTGATCAATCAAGATGAGGAAAGAGTTAAATTTTTCTGCGGACATCGAGCAACAGAGCATAGCATCACTGAGCAGAACTAAAGTGGAGAAAATGTATTAAAAAGGATATATTGATCAGATTAGTTTTATGAGCTAAAAATAGATCTAAAAATCTGCACTTCTATAAGTTGTATATGAACAGATCATATTGTTTTAGTTTAACCATTGATTCAGAAAGTCTCTTAATAGAGAAGGATTTAAATATCCTTTCTATATTGAGATTCATCCCAACAAGTATCAAAAATTTTGATCATGAAGATAGCATGGGATGCCAGATACCATTTGACAAACTAGAAGAGTTTGGATAAGGAAGGTAGCATAGAAATGCCTGATATCAAGTGACAGACTAAAATTTTAAATCCTCTGACAAGGTCACACCTAACAGTGTGTTTGTAACCTTTAATAGGGTTGGCTCTTCACCGAGCTCACTTCGAAAGAGTGAAAATTTTGGGTTACTGGTCCCAAGTCATTTTTCCCTTCACATGGTTTCCACATTAAAAATCCATGTGTCAATGTGTTTATGATTCATTACTTTAGTGTTTCGCATTACACATAGCTAATCTGGATTGATCGGTATACTCTAGATAATTTACTATTTTTTGGTAAATTAATAGACTACTATTTGATAAACATACATAATAAGGTTTAACAAAGTATTCCGAGTAGTAGTAATTTGATAAGTGTATTTGCAGGCATTCCTCTTATAGGACTGAAGATAACTAGAGGCTTAATACTATGGTACTAAGTTTTTGGGTTGATTAATTGGAATATTTTTGAGGCCACTGATTCAACCCCCCCCCCCCCCNTTCCCCCCCCCCCCCCCCCGCCCCCCCACCCCCTTAGTTATTACTAACACTAGATACCATACTTTAGACATTTTCATCCAAATCTACAATGTTGATCTCTCTCTCTATATTATCAATCCTCTTGTGGCTACTAATTAGTGTGAAGTCCTATGTTTATAATTGTACATGTAGAAAAACATCAAAAATTATTGTGAATATACATGGAATTGTCTTAAGTAAACCTCTATATTGGTGGTTTCACCTCAATGGAGCCAAGTTGGATTTGAGATAAAATTTTGTGCTTTAAGGTATAATTATGTCTAAGAATGTGATTAGAAATAATGTGCACATCCAAAACCCCTACCCAACTATATTATAGTGAACCATATATGAGGAAATCTATGGTGTTATAGAAACTAATTCAAGAATGCATGAATCACATAAATGATAATAAATATTCGATAAAGATAAAATATGAAGATAAAACCAAACAATGCAAGAATGATAAGAAATTATACTAGACCCTTTAGGAGGGGTACAACTTAATATTTGGTTAGTAGTTCCATTTCATCCTTCTATATTTTTTAAAACTTTCATCATTATGAATAATAACTTATGAATATTTAATGTTTATTATTATAAATTTCAATGTATATATGTATAAATGAGGATATCTAATAGCTTATAAATAAGCTGCAATCTTTCACAATGATAAAAAGCTAACAATTGACACCAAATTGCATAATTCATCATTGACACTTGAAATATTTAGATTTTAAGATTTTTTCACATTTGTAGTTAACTATTTACTGAATAGTCCCTCTAAAATAGGCTCTTGAGAAATATGATGCAAGATTTTAGACGCAAATAATAAATCAAATTCTAATTGTCTATTTTTATGGTAATTAAATACAAAATAAGATATTTCAATTTTGAAATAGGATAGGGCACATCTTGAGTTTGGGGTTAAATTATAGGCTAAAAAATGATCCTAAAATGACCTATGGGAGTGGAAATTTAGGTAAGTGCTAAGAAATGTTTAAAGCTAAACTCACAATTGAGGTGTACAATTTATGATATTACATTTAACCACCACTTTAGTCGTCATATGATACTATGTGAATATGCAAGCCAAAATAGATTAAAAAAATTATGAGAAAGGATAATCATAAGCGTGTCAAATGAAGTCTTTAGTGTAGGAATACTTGCAATACAATGTTAGGAAACTTGTCATGCAAATCTTCTTTGTTACTAAAATCAAAATATTTAGAATTCTTACTAAGAGTGATGAGATTTGAAGGTAAATATATGCCTCCTCACTTCTTATTTCTTATTTATCTAAGTAAAAATAATTTATCATCTATACCAAATTGAATTATAAAAGAGGTGATGAAAAATAATTAGGTTATTGTCAATAACCATGAACCTCTCTAAACTATTTTATTTTGAAAAAATATTCTTTTTCTTAGGTGCTCAGCTAGCTCAAACCATTCATAATATAATGAGAACATATAGGGTTGTTAATAATGTTTTGATTATATAAAATGGGACAGTGTGCCAGACCATTAAAAAAATAACTACACATGTAGACAAGAGGGAGAAACTCATAAAAAGTGAGACCACGTAGACCAAAAAAGAAAACACCCTTTTTTTTTAAGGAGATTCTTTTGACCAGAGTCAATAATCTATGATGATAAGGGTCCCAAACCAACAAATGATCACCTAATCAGAACATTGGGGTTCAGGAAAACCTCAAACCAACTTCTTTTAAAAACTCCTAGCACTTAAGAAAAATAAAACCAAGGAACCTGAATTTTTAAATACACCTCTAAACCTTTTTATAGAAAGAACACTTACAAAACTAGAGCACATGTATTCAAAGAATAGACCAACCCAAAGAAGATTGATAGATTTTCAATGTCTTCCTATAATTGATTATAATTAAAAACACAGTGAATAGTTATTTTTTGTAGAAAGGGAAGAGGGAAGCAAAGAATCCAAGCACAACAAAGAGGAAACCATTGCTCACACAATATTCTGGACCACCCCAATAGGCCCCCTATTAGAAAAATAAATTTTATCAATAAAAGTCATTACAATTAAAGAATTATGGACCACCTTAATAGGCCCACTATAAATAGTAACACTAAAGACTAGAATATTTTGGAAGATATCCTCCTACCTATTCCACATAATAGGAAAAATGGAATCCCAAGGCCCAGAAAAAAAAACACCGCAATAATCAATGCTTCCATGGCCAACATAGAGAAGATCCCCAAGCACTTCAAACCCAAACCCTAGAACTAGCCCTTTACCTTCATAGTTGTATAACACCTTAGAAGAAGTCAAAAGGACCTCAAAATGATATGTAGGGGAGGGGAAAACCTAGAGAAGGAATATATTAATAACCACCTCCTTACAAAGAAACTCTCCCACCATAGGAGAACACTTCCCTATAAAAAGGATAATTTCATAAAGAGTAGCATCATAGGAAACCACATCTCTATCACCAAAAACTTCAATAGAGACCACAAGAACTAAATTAAAAACATAAAAAGACCCTAGTCTCCATGAAGACTCTAGCTAGACCACCATCAAAAAATCTCCACAACCACCAAGGTCTATGAGACACAAGCATGGAGAACCCCAGGAGAACCTAGAGAAGGCACCACTAAGACAAGGAAGAAGAGAAAAACTCTCTAAGCCCTAGCTATAGAAAATATCCCGACCAAAAAACTACTATCAAACCACACAAAGACAAAGGAATAAATACCTAACATGGGATCCAATAGTATAAGGAAACAAAATTCGCCACTGTGACTCCAAGAAGAATTAAATCCCCAAAAAATCTAAAAAGAGGCCACACAATAGAAACCTTCAATTTCATCTATAGAGGAAGATAAAATAGGCACTCCATTGTCCTACAAGAAGAAAGAGAAACACATATTAGGGAAATCTTGAACGACCAAGCCAAACAACGTAGAAAACTAACCAGTGGTAAAAAATTGTTGAGGAACGGAAAGCTCCAAACCACACCAAACACTTACACACTTCTCACTACCCATGAAAGTTAACAACACACAAGGATCCATATTCACTAAAAGAAGGTAGAAGGAAAGAAAATATAAATAGTTTCAAAATAGAGGCAGAGACAAGAATGGAAGTGTTCTTAACTATAAAATCAATCATCCTAGAAGAGGCAAGGATAGGGAAAGGATCCCCCAATGCATTGTAACTAAAAAAAAACTCATGAAGATCTAACAAAAAAAGTACGAAGAAAAAAACTTAGAAGGGTCTATGCCCAAAGTTCTACAAGCAGTGAAGAACCCACAATGTTCACCCTTCAAAACAAAGAAGAAAAAAGATAGTTTTGATTGACGAAAAAAAAGACCCAATGACCCTCTAGGAAATCCAAGCCTCAACAGATATAACGGCCTCCACATTTGCATCCCCTACAACATCAATAGAAACCTTAACATTTCCATTCTTTAGTTTATGTAGGTTGTTAATGATGTTATGGAAAGGTATTTACATTATTTTTCTTTTGATAGTATTCATTGTAATCACTGAAAATTGATCTAGTAAACTAAGAACCCCTAATCTCGATTAATTGGCCTACAAACCTAATCAAAGGCATTTAAAGACTAGGCCTAATTATGTGAGAAAATTCAATTAACCATGCTTACATAATGAATCAATCTTCTAATCATGTACTAAATCTCCAATCCTAGCATCAAGGTTATTAAATTGATAAATCAAAGTCACTTAATAGCCCCAATCTCCTTTTAATTAAGCGAACCCATTCAACACGTGTGTGCATCAATTTCTAAGAATGTTAGGAATGTTATGTGCCACTTGTCAAGTATCTAAGTTTGAATTTTTGTTAAAATTAATTTTGGAAGGAAAATGATTTCTTTTACTTTTTAAATTATGGGGGTAGGGTACCGAGCCCACCAACTTCCTCAAAATTAGGAGCTTAAATTTTTAAACTAAAGTAGACTACAAAACTCATGAGACCACTAATTTCAAAAATTCCCTAAAAAGTAGCAAGCAACTCTAACTCTATTTTTTAGGAAGCCCCTTCCATGAAACCCCAACCTTATTCCTAACACTAAATATTTTCCTCCAATGTAACTCTATAATTTTCTGATTTAAGATTTATATCCCAAAAAATACTTTATTTAAGTTTAAAATTCTACTACCTAATTTTATGTATGTATTTATAAAATGTAGAGTAGGTAGATTTTGACCTAATTTATTAAGATAAATAAATTAAGTAGCCCAATGCCTTTTATTTGGCGATCGACTTTTTTAACTAGAATATAGTAATATTTCAAAATAAAAAATTTATCTACACTTTAAATGGCTATTGCCAAATTTCTATATACATAGATGACTGAAGTACGTAAGAATCTCGTAATAACGCTGTTGACTTTACAATTTTATTTTTCTAGAAGAATGATCAAGAGTCAAAACAATGTGAGCAGGATATGGTCAAGAATACTCAATTCCCTCACTCTTACTACAGTTAGGGTAATATTTGGAATGCTCAACAGAAAAAAGTAGATGCCCACGTGGCAAAGCTCATTGAGATTCCCTGTTGTTTGCTTCCTCATCATTCGTCGATCATATGGTCATATGGATGGGGAGCATTTCTTCCGTTTTGTCCTATCTCGATCGAAATCCAGGAGGTAATAAGCACTTTGGAAAGGCAAAGAAAACCCATTTTTCCGCAAAGTGTATTCATTCTTGGAGGGGCTCATGTAACAAGATTTGGCAATCTACAACATCTCGTGTTCGAATCTCCGGCAGCACTAATTTCAGTCTCAGGTCTGTCCATGGATAAATACATGCACCGGCCCCCGCCTCACGCGCAACAGCAGCAAAAGGAAATAGCAGATTGTAGAAAACGAAAACCATTTGTGGAAGACGACAGGCGAAGAAGCTCAACGTTCAAGAAGATGAGGCTCCCCAACGACTCGCATCATCTTATCAATAATGACGATTCAAATTCCATCTTTTCCCAGGGGCAGAGATCTGGGAAGGCAAGCCGATCGCCATCGCTGGGGTTCGATCCCCTCGCTGTCCCTTCCAAACCACACAAAATCCCCCCTTCCAACTCGACGCCCTCGCCGGCCAAAGCGGTTAACTGGCGGCTAGCCTGTTTTCTGGCGAGCGAATACCTCTCACGCGGGACACTGCTGGGGAAATCATGGCCGTTGCGGGATTCGAACAGGAGACCTCGGGAAAACGCTACAGTGGAGCCGAGGAAGATTCTTGGAGGAGTCGAAGCTGCCAGTGAAAGGGACGCGCTTTACTCTTCTTTTACCACCAATTTCCTCTTCTCAGATGATATTCACATTCCCGGCATTTTTAATCCTTCACAGATGGCCGCTTGGCTCGGATTGATTTGATACCACTCTGCTTGGATTGCTTTTTCTTTCTTACGTAGGGAAGGGAGGAATATGTAACTCTCTTTTATTTAGGGCAGGATACAGGTTCGAATCCGGAAAGCTGCTATTATGAAGCTTGTCCCTCCGGAGAAGGAAGCAATCGGCGTGATCCACTGGTTAAGGGGTTAATTTCCAGTTTGGGGTTTTGTCCGTTATTTGAAGGGATTTTTAAGTTAATTTATTTATTTAAGGCAGTAATTGTTGTTTCCTTTCATACGTCAATCATGTGCACGAATTGTTTTCTCAAAAAAACTAGTGGACCTACCTTATATGTGTTGAATCTACTTTTTATGTTTTTTTAATCAATAATAACATTATTATTAATCTTATGACTATTCATATATTCTCTTTATTTCATTTTCCCAAGTTATGGTCTTTGCAAGCTCATTCATATATGCAAGCATTTTTGTCCTATGTAGAAAATGATAAAATTGGACATTGGATCTTGGTGGTTGTAGGTTCAAGGTAGGCAATCTTAGGTATAAATGTTTTATTGTTTATTTTAAGGAATATTAATTTGAATATTATTTAGAGAAATTTAAAAAATAATTGGATGGAGTTTGGAAGTCAAATAAACAATAATTTGGCTTAAGTGAATATAATAATAAAGAAAAGAACGCAATATTGGGGAAAAATAGTAAAATATTGTATAAGAGCAGTGAGTCTCACGAGGGAAAGATTATTTGTGATAGGGTTACTTCTTCACAATAAAACTCTAATCAAAGATGACGAGTATGCTATTGAAGATCATATTTGTTTCGTGTAAAAATGCCTCAAAGCATTTTTATGATTGTCATGTCTTCTATCAATCACAAATCCTTCAAATACTTTAAACTTTTAAATAAAAACTTATGTCAGTTGTAATCACCTAAAAATGTGCTAGTCTAACAAAGAAAGCTAAACCAAAAAATTCAATTAAAATTGCCCTAAATCAAATCAATCATCTAAGAGTGCTAGTGGAATTGATCAATTTACCTACATAATTAGTCAAAAATCAATTAATCATAATCAGCTTCAATGACTATCAAACATGATCAATCGATTAATTAATACTCTTAGCTCAATTAATTAAGTCAAAAGAATTAAATCCCATGGCTAGAGTAATTAATTAAACCAATTAAATTAAATGTCCTATTTCCATCTCACCACTAGGTAACAAACAACTTAAATCCCTCCAATCAAGGATCACTCACATGGATCAAGGGAAAGTCAATCTCAATCACCCTCAAAGATGCATCTCCACCATCCAAATTGATCAGAAACCTATAAAAGAGATTCACTCAAAGCTCATTTCATATAGATAGTTTTCATTCAATCTAAGTACACGCTGCTATTTTGCATCTAGAACTCCTAATTTGTCCATTCTTAGAGCATTCATAGCTTAATCTTGCATAATTACATTGAATCTTTAATTAATTATGATAATAGTTTGATATTTGAATTGTTCTTAGTTTAAATCTTCCATTCTAGGATTGAATTGTCACTGATCTAGGTTAAAATATGAGAGCAATAGCTTAATTAGATCATACTCTTCTTAGATATGAAGCAATATGTATGTTACATAGTAATGTCTATATATAAGGAGGAAAAAGGATCTTCCAAACTATCATATGTCTTGAGATTAAATACCTATTCTAATTTTTGGAGTTCACTCATTTATAATGGCCTAATAATTGATTGGTTTTACCCTTATTTCCAAGATATATCCTAACAAAAAATACCAACTTGTACAAGTACATAAGTAAATACCAATTATGATATGAACTAGAAGTATATTGAGGTAGTCTACTACCATATTGTCAAGTTCCTCTTTTTTTATATAACAATTTATGTACTTAAAAATAATTATTATACAAAAAAATGAACTAACTATACATATTATACAAAAATAAAAGGGGGCTGACCTAGTTTTGGCTGAGCCTCCCTATAAGCCCCTCTCCCTCTCCACCAATTTAGAATGTACAAATGAGGGGATCAAAAATCCCCACAATCTATATATTTGGTGGGTTTCGGTTGATTACGATTCGACTAATTAGGATTCAGCCGAATCATAATCAACTAAAAACCCCCTAACACTTGTGCGCGATGTAGGTGCCAACTGGTGCATGGTGGCTTCGGCCAAAGCCTTGTCGGTCGTAACTTACTCGACTAAACTAACAAAGTTAGCCTATAGTGAAAACACCTTCATGCTTTTACCCTTTTGTTTGGTTGGCCTTAAAAGGGCATTTCTTGGCCCAATGCCTAGATTTTCTGCAATGAAAATAGACAAAGGGAAAAGTTTCAAAACCTATAGCCTATACCCATTTCCCAAGCTTAGAAACTATATCAATGAAAGAAGGAAAATCAGTAAGTTGTCCACTATTCTGACATGAATCCTTTCAAGCACCATCCTCTTCCTTGTCACTATCATGACATCAATCCATAAGAGCTCACCAAAAAAGTTCACAATAACCCTAAAAATATCCTCATTCAAGTATTCTAGAGGTAACCAAGGGAGTCACACCCAAATAGGGAAATCTTGGAAAATGGTGTTTGAAAGATCAAGATCGGGTGTCCATTTCTTTAGAGCCAAGGAGATTTACTGATAAGCGAAGGTTCCCCATATAATACAGCTGAGATGTCTTCTTCATAAGAAAGAAAAAGAGAAAAATCCTTTCGACATAGCATAAACTTCAACCCGACCTTTGCACTTCCACTTTTTCCTCACAAAATACATTACCACTTCAATATTAGGTATAAAACTAATGATCTTTCCAACCAAGATTAACATTATCACAATTCTTCCATTTTTCTGCTTCTAAACACAGAGCTTCTAATAGAATCTCAAAACTCAAAGTGGAGGAAGGGGAAATTACTAACGATAGAGATATTTCTGAGGCTATGATTATTTTTTTCTCTTCCTTACTTTCAAAAGATCCTAATCTTGATTTGGAGAATTAGAATGCACTTCTCGATAACATTCCTTCCATTATCAATTATTCAACTAATCGTGCTCTTGTTGCTATTCCCTCTGAGGAAGAAATCAAGGCAGCGGTCTTCTCTTTTGAAGGTGACAAATCCCCTGGCCCGGATGGGTTTCCTATGTTTTTCTTCCAAAAATTCTGGCATAGTTTTGAAGTGGACATCTGCAATGCTGTCAAAGAATTCTTTGGCTCCAAATCCCTGCTTAAAGAGATAAATGCGACCTTTCTTGCTTTGATCCCTAAGAAGCCTGGTGCTGATTCCATGGATACTTTTAGACCAATCAGCCTTTGCAATTTAGTGTACAAAATTCTCTCTAAAGTTCTTACCTCTCGTCTGCTGACTCTTCTTCCTTAGATTATTTCCCCACAACAAACTGGCTTTGTGCCTGGTAGGCAGATTCTTGATTTGATTTTGAAGGTTCATGAGGTCATCCACTCTACCCAGGTCTCTCTTAATTCTGGTTTCCTCCTTAAGTTGGATCTTTCGAAGGCCTATGATTGGGTGGATTGGGATTTGTTGATCAAAGTTCTTAGATCCTTTGGGTTTGGAGATATATTCCTTCAATTGATTTTCAGCTTATTAGTACTTCTTCAGCTGCCATTTTGATCAATGGATCTCCTTCTAGGTTTTTTAAACCTTCCAGGGGTTTAAGGCAAGGAGATCCTCTTTCTCCTATCCTCTTCTCAATTTTGGCTGAATGCTTGGGGTGCCTTTTTTAGAAGATCACTTCTAATGGGTCTTTTAAAGGCCTCTCCCCTTCCTCAACTTCCAGTCCTTGCTCGCATGAATAGTTTGTGGATGACACCATCATAATGGGTTTTTCTTCTATTTAGGAAGCTAGGACTATCAAAATGGCTTTTACTACCTATTCCCTTGGCTCGGGTCAAATTATCAACTGGGATAAGAGCTCCCTATATTTTATTAATACTCCTGAGGAAAGGCAACATAGAATTGCTAGAATTATAGGCTGCAGAATTGAGTCTCTTCCTGTTACCTATCTGGGTCTCCCTCTTGGTCTTAAACCTCCGGACTCTTTCTGGGGTGGTATTGTTAACAGATTTAATAGGAAGCTGGCTGGTTGGAAAGGATCCATCCTAAGTCAAGCTGGACAACTTCAGCTCCTTAAGGAGTCATTGCAAAGTCTCCTTGTCTATGCTCTCAGTCTTTACAAGATCCCTGAGAAATATGCAGATATCACTGAAAAAATCCAAAGAAATTTTTTGTGGTCGGGAGTGGAGGAAAAAAAGAGATTTGCTTCAGTTTCCTAGGACAGGGTCTGCACACCTAAAAAGTGGGGAGGGCTGGGTATCCGCCCTATTAGAGCTACCAACTTGCCCCTGCTGGAAAAATAGATTTGGAGAATTTTTGGTGTTAAAAGAGAATGGAATGAAATCATTCATAAAAAATACCTCTTCTCCTTTTCCCATATTTCAGAATTTTGGAAAACTGACCTGAAAGTGCAAGGATCTTTTATCTGGAATAGTATTAAGAATGATAAGGATGCGACTTTTAAAGGGGCTAGGTGGTATTTAGGAAATGGCAGAAAAAATCATTTTTGGGAAGACTGCTGGATAAAAGATTATGCTCTAAATTTTGTTGCTGCTTTTTAACCCTTCATTAATCAGTGTATTCAGAGATATGGAGCTATGGTCAGGGACTATTGGAGGAATGGCTTGTGGATTGATTTGTCCCTTTCTTATGAGATGTTTAAACCTCTTATGCTTGATCTTGTGATCTGGAAGGTTAAGATTCCTAGTGAAGACAAGCTCCTTTGGGGAGTTCTTCCTTTTGGAATCTTCACAGTTGCTTCCTGTTCTGAGCTTTTATTAAAGCAAATGAATCCCATCCCCTTTTGGGCTTAGGTGTGGGACAATTCTTTAATTCCTAAAATTAATATCTTTTTTTGGCTGGTCTTGGAGAATAAAATCCTAACAATTGACAATCTCCAGAAACGGGGAATGATGTTGAGTAATATATGCTTCTTATGTAAAAATGCTGAGGAAATGGTTTTTTATCTAGCCATTGACTGTAGATATGCTTGGGAGGTTTGGAATGAGTTATTACAATGCTAGGAGATTAAGTGGTTTTTTCCCAATAACATGGAAAGCTTTTGTAATCAATGGCGAAAAGCGGATTCCCCCATTGATCAAAATTTGTAGAATATTATTCCCCCCATGTAATATGGCAATTATGGAGAGAATGCAATGACAAAGTCTTCAGGAACATTGATCTTCCTCCAAAAGTGATAGCTGAGAAGATAAAGAGAAGCATTAAGGAAAACTTCAAAATGTCGTCTGGTAGAATGCTAGATTTTAATGCTGGTGATATGGGTGTGAGGACTGCTATTCACAAACCTCATCCTAGGGAGAATGCCATCTAGCTTTCTCCTCCGACTGGATGGATAAAAATTAATTTTGAGCGCTACCAAGGGCAACCCTGGCCCAGCTGGCTGTGGGGGCCTCATCTGTGATGACATAGCTAATTGCCTGGCTACAGTGGCTCTACCTATTGGGGTGCAAAACAACCACATGGTGGAGGCCATGGCCCTTCTTCAGACACTAAAACTTGTCAAGAAACACATGGCACAGAAGGTGTGGATCGAGGGTGACTCACTCAATATTTTAAAATGTATTAGTGACAAGACTAAGCTATCATGGATTATTAAGGAGATCATCGAGGAGGCCAAGGTCATAATGAATTCCTTTAATCAAATCATTATTTCTCATGCCTACAGGGAAGTAAATGGTACAGCGGATGAGTTGGCCAATTTTGTAGTTAAAGCCAGGGACATCGTGATTTAGAACAATTATAAAAATCTGACCTTTGATATCAAAGCCAAGTTGGCCTTTGACAGATCTCAAAGCAAGAGGGTTGATTGTGCGTATCTTGAGAAGCTATGATGATTAGACACATTTCTAAAAATTAGAGGAAAATGAGGATGGAAAGTGGTGTCTTTCCCAAGAACTCTAATTATAGACACGAGTTAACCCTTGTTAATTCCAATGTTACCAATTATCGTAATAGTTGGCTTCTCTCTGCGATTTTTATTGTCTCTGTGAGCTATAATATGATGGGAGGTGGGCTTAACCGCAAAGAGCTGAAGGACTGTGACAAATGGAGAAAAATGCCAGAAGCTTGGGATATTCTGGAGAAGGGTGGTCTTACCACCTACATGGAAAGATTGCATGGGGTGAAAGAAAGTGCGACCAAATTATTTGTTGATTCCTAGAAAAATGGGGCTATTACAATAGCAGGCATCAGTGTGAACATCATAGAGGATCTCATTGCTGAAATTTCTGGGCTTAGCACAAAGGGCATCAAATTCTTTCAGGACAGTAAGGTATCACGAAAGGCCATTCAGTGCTTTCCCAAGAGTAAGGAGGAGAAAAAAGCCTTGTGAAAGAGTCTAAAGGATGCTATGATGTGGCATCATTCAAAGAAATCTGGGCTACTGTTATGATGGCAGTCATGGAGTATGTTACCCGAGATGATAGGTTTAAAAGAGCCCATTCTTACCACTTTTTTTTGCTCTGTCATTTTTGGCATAAAATTAGGGTTTCCCTGCCTTTCTATATTTTGCAATCTCTCCATTTAAGCATTTCCCAACACAAGAAGAAGGAGAAGAAACCCATTCTTCATGAAGGGTTGATTCTCTTAATTATTGAGCACATAAAGAAGATGGCTAGTGTTAGCCCTCTCATAACCCCGTCTAAATCTAGTTCGAGTAAAAAGAGAATTAGGGATGTGAATGTGAAAGATAAGACTTTGACTGGTAAAAAATTAAAGAAGGATAACGAGACTACCATGGATACGAACATCTCTGCTAATAGTGTGGAAGGCTATGATATGGCTGATTCCACTGAGGAAGATAATTACTCTTTTTCCTCGGTCTCGAATTTGGCTTCGGTGGAGAATGATAACACGGATGAAGAGTTTACGGGCTCTATGGAAAAGGGAAAAACCTCAGGCAGCAGGAAGAACAAAGAGGATAAGAAGAAGGAGGAGGATGTGGGAGGTTAGAAAGTGCCAATTATGGTTAAGTATGACAGTTCTGAAGACCACGACATGCCTATATCTCCGAAACTTGAAGTAGTTATGGATTGTGGTCAGGACACTTAGAAGGATGCGATGGAGGTGGAGAATACTTCCCCTACCAAGGAGTCGACTTTACCAGAGATGGAGACAGACAATGCCCTTGGTGATTCTTGGAACATCCCTTTCATCAAAATGGTGGACCTGCAGGAAAGGAATGTTCAACTACTGAGGGAAGACATGGACAATAAGATCGATCCCCCCTTTTGGGTTCTCCAAATGGCCAAAGTTGCTTCCCTGTACTCCTTCCGGTTAATGAAATGGGTGTTCCAGGAGATCAAGAATTTAAACCTTAAGCACTGTTCTATTGTTGCTAAGGTGGACTCTCTGCAGACTCTGCTGGAGTCTGGCCCTAAACCTATGGTGGAAAAGGTTACTAATGATGAGGATAAAAATGTGCAGCAGTTACAAGCTAGAATGGAAACCATGGAGAATACTATGGAAAAACACATGCAAGACTACAACAAATTTATGGGTTCGGCCATGGATTATTTCCTGACCATTAAGGCTAAGCTGGATACTAGATCCCCTAGTAAAAAAATAGAGGATATCACAGAGAACCTGGAAGATGATGGCCCCGAAAAATGCACTAGATCAGCAAGAAGGAAGAAAATTCATGATAGGATCCAGGAACTCTCAGAGTTCAGTGCAGCGATAAAAAAGATATCTGAAGTGAAGCAGGAAGCCGACGAGGCTTGTAAGGAGCTTGTCTAAGGCTCTGGTTTCTGGTTTTGGTGGTCTATTTTTTTTCTAGTCTCTGGCTTTTGGCTTTTTTCTGGTTTTTTGTCGTTAGTTTCGGCTTTAGCGTACTGGTTTCCAGTCCTGTCTCTTTTTGGAGTGCTTCAATGTTTAAACTTTTATTCTAGCTTGTAAGGGGTTTCGGGTCCCCGTTCAAAACCTATTTTTACCTGCAATAAAAAATGTTATCACAATAATATTATGATCAATCATTTAATTAGGCATAAATATAGAAAACTTACCATTACTTGGGTCTAAAATGTTGTTCATAGGGGGAGAGAATATTTACCCGTGGGTTTAATCCCAAATAGGGATACCCACTTTTTTTATGCTCCACATTATCCTACTCAAAAAAATACCCCGTAACCAAACGAATTTTTTCAAATTCCATCGCTCCAAAACTCTGAGCTTTGGAAACCAAGTCAGACTTATCTCGATCATTTAAAAATACATTTGGGTTCCCTACCAAAACAACCATTGTAGCCCCAAAAATATTAGGGTCACGGTTTAACTTACCTCTTGGTCCACCTAAAACTGTAGAACATTATTCCCTATGTCCTCCGTCCTTTGAATCTGCACTAGCTTATCCTTGTGTTGCTCCCTTTTCCTAGGTCCATGCATTCTGATCAACACCCAGGTCCCCTGTCAGAGATCTGATAGCATTCAAACCAAAATTTTACTGCTTGAAAGTCACCTGAAACACTCTCTCCTCACCACTCCTATCCATCGTTAATAAAAATTATTTGTTGTATTAGCTTTTATATTTTAATTTTTGAAGGTTTCTCTTCTTTCCTAGTATGATTTTTTTTTTAAATTTATTTAAACATTCCCACACACACAGACACACATATTAGACTACAAAAATGGAGTATAGCACCCCCTATAGACTGCAGTGCACCATGTAAAGTTTTTAATGTGACTGGTGATGTCGGCGTGACATGTGCTACGTGACATGTGCTCTATTACCATTTGGGTAGGGGGAGATTATACCTTGTGGCCTCGTGGTTCATCATAATAAGCTCTCACCAATCGATCCAGCCCCCATCCCAAAATATTTTTATATTTAATTAGTATTAGCATGTTTTCATTTTTTTTTTCAAAAATAAATTATAATGATAAATAAGAGAAAACTAAAACTATGAAATTTTATTTTAAAAATTAAGAAAAATATGATTTTCTAAAGAAGTACTTCTTGAGATTATATACTTTTTTATTTAGGATAAAGAGAGAAGATGTGCATAAACATTCTTCTTACATTTGACGAAGTCTTGACCAATAAACTACATTTTAGAAAATATTAAATTTTAAAAATATGTATATTAAATTCATTTTTTTTTTATAAAAAAACAAAACAATTTAAGAATTAAAGAAATTATATAAACATAAAATAATTTAAAAATTTATTATTTATTAATTTATGATATTGTCTTTTTTTGTAAAAGGATTAAGTATTAAAATTTAAACTATATATATTTCATAAAGAGTGATGAAATTTGATTTTTGTATATTATTTCAAATTTGAAAAATAAATTGTTTACCAATGAAAAATAATTATGTGTTTAAGTAGCACCCCTTGTGAGATGTGTACTACTCTTTTCTCGTTACACTTTTCAAATTCAAAATTTCTAGCTTTGCCTAAGACGTTCTCTTCTAATACAAATCTACTTAATATTGATCTTGTGGTAGATCAATCATCTCTTACTAGGGCTCCAGATCAATATAATGTTATTGGTTAGGCAATGGTTATATTTGTGGCTTTAATTATGGGAGTTTCTAAGCCAAAAAATTTATTTTTTTGTTTCTCTACCTCTTTGACAAAGTTGGGTGTTGCTACTTCTTAAGGGTTTGTTGGTCATCATGCGTCTTATGTAGATCTACTAGGAAATTTTTTTTCCTTCTAGTTCTAATGCAAAGATTATTTCATTTGGGAAAATGAGAGTTGCTAAATTTGTAGTCCCTTGTGTGGCCATTGCTCCTATGGATACTTTAGGGAATGCAATACTGATTTGTGATGGGTATTTTTTGAAACATGGTTTAATCTATAGGTTTTTCAAATTTTGGCCTTCTTTTCCCAATTTGCATCCATAATTTTAAGAGATTTTGTCTCCTCCACTTGAGGGAAAAATAGAGATGTAGCCTTCTACTAGATATTTCTTTATATTACATACTTTTATTTTGAGGAAGATAGTTGTGCTTGATGGTAGACTTTGGTTGTAGAATTTGCATTCTCTCTTTATATGTTTCTTGGTTTCTTATTTCAACCCTTTGAAAAAATCAACTAATATCCTACCTACGTGGGTTAGGTTTCCTTAGTTTCACCTTTTAGTTTGGTTTAATAAATCAAATGAGGCTATAGGAAACTCTTGGGATAGATTATTGAAGGTGGATTCTATAACAAAAACCTTTCGTCGCACTTTAGTTTCCCGCATCATAGCTAAAGTGGATACTTAAAAAGATCTTTTGAAGAATTCATTCTAGAGGTTTATGATAGGTGTTTATGTGAACTAGTAGACTGTTAGGGAATAACCCTTTGTTGTAAGGAATATTTTTCTTTTTAGTCCTCCCGAAGTATTCATAGGTAGTCTTCCTCAACTTGGTGGAAGAATATTATTCATGACCATCTTAAAATTTTCATACAGGCCACTAATGAGAATGATGTTATTTCTAAGGAATCAACTCCACCCTCTTATATTTATGTGTAATTACCCACCAGGAAACCCGAGAGAACATGAACCATAAATGCTTAAAGAACGTGTCATTTTTATTTATATTTATAACTGCAATAATATGTTGATACACACAAAAAAAATAAATAGATGATGCAATTTATTAATAAAAGTAAATAATGATAAATATAGAAATGTTATACCATGTCCTCTTAGTTTCCCCAATGTTCCTACTAAGCAATGGTTCGATACATGATCTAATCCAAGAAAATTATAATGAAATAATGCTAAAGTTTAATCAACAATAATCTTTGTTTATTTAAACTTCATATCCACATATTCCTAATCTGTAATAAAATCATAAGAAAGTACATGTTAATAATCAATGTTAATAAGAAAGTACATGTTAATAATCATAATAAAATGGTGATTACAGTATTAAAGATGGGTACAAGGCCCTCTCCCTAATGGAGAAAAATACTACCAAACAACGGGCTTATACGCTATGCTGGAACAAAGTGGTTCTACCCAAGGCAGGATGCTTTGCTTGGCTAGCACTTAGGAAAAGGATTCTGACTAGTGACCGCCTTCAAAAACTCAATATTTCCCAACCTTTTTAGTGTGTGTTATGTCAGGAAGAAGTCAAAAATTTTGATCACTTACTATTATTATGCCCCTTTGCTTAAATTTGCTGGCAACATGTAATGGGAAAATTGAACATCTCCATGCCATTCCCGAACAATTTGTGGGATTTTTTCCAATCATGGCCCTTTCTTCATTCCAGATCTTTCTTCTCATGTATTTGGCCCTATGCACCAGCTACGATTATTTGGGCTATCTGGTGGGAATGAAACAACAGAATCTTTAGAAATTCTGCTTCACCATTGGAAGTAGTTATCAAAAAAATGGAGCAATCCATTTCAGAGATGGTTAATTCACATGTTAAAGATAAAATTTGCAATTATAACTTCACAGATTGGGATAGTAATCTGCTTAAGTCATGGGATCTGATTCACTCCCCTCCATTTATGACCCCAATTAGCAGCAAACAAAAGGTAGACCGTTCAAAAGTTAGATGGGTTCCCCCTGATAATCATTTTGTGAAGTTAAATTTTGATGGCTCTGCATGGGTCAATCCTGGCAAATCTGGTTGTGGTATGTGTCTTCGCGACCATAGGGGTTTAGTTTTAGCATTTAAATGTATTTCTTTACCTGATGGAACCAATAATCTAGTTGAAGCATATTCCCTGTTATATGGTTTGGAGCTTGCTAGAAATTCTAATATTAAGAAACTCCATATAGAAGGGGATTCGTCTTTAAATGTCAATGCTGTAATCAACAGGAAAATTTTTAATTGGAAACTTAAATATATTATGAGGAGAATTTGGCAATTACTGGATACATTCGATACTTACTTGATATCTCATGTGTTCCGAGAGGGGAACATGGTTGCTGATTCTTTGGCCAACATGGGTTCAGGTGGTTATAATATAGACTCTTTGTGCATGAACATATTGATTGATGAGCTTCCAGATTTAAAATTGAAAGTGATTAAAGACATCAATCTTTAAAGACTGTGTGGAAATCAGTTGGAGCTTAGGTTTTTGCTTCAATGTCAGACAGTTACTCATTTGATAGCTTCCCAAACAGCTCTTGATAAAGTTGAAAAGAAAAGTTTCCAAGATTCAATGTTCAGGGTAATAGAATCAAGGTTGAGATTGAACAATTATTTGACTAATTACTTCATAAACACCTTATGATCCTAAAACCAGATAAAACTTATAGAAAGCATTTACAGCTATTTGGGGTTACTGCTATGCTTTTGGCCTGCAAGTATGAGGAGGTCTTTGTTCCTATACTCGATGATTTTGTTCAAATTTCAGACAAAGCCTACACTAAAGAAGAAGTTTTACAAATGGGAAAATTAATGCTCAGTGAATTGGAATTCAATATGACAGTACTAACCCATTATGTTTTCATCAAGATATTTCTCAAGACAGCTTAATTTGATAAAAAGTTGGATGCATTGTCATTCTTCTTCCTTGAGCTCTGTCTGGTGGAGTATGAAATGTTGAGGTACCCACCATCAATGGTAGTAGCTACAGCTATGTACACAGTACAATGTACATTAAACAGAGTTCCTTGTTGGAACACGACCATGGAACATCATTCTAGCTACTCAGAAGTGAAACTTTGAGAATGTGCCAAGATGATTGTGGACTACCATCGCAAGGTAGGGCAGGGGAAGTTGACATGTGTTCGCAGGAAAGACTCATCGTCCAAATATAACTGTGCTGCAAGGATAGAACCGACTCTCATTATTGCAGACGAGATTCTATTCTAGACTATAAAAGAAACTCCATACAAAGTAAATAGATTATGTTATTGTATATATAACATGAATTACAGAGGGTCATGGGGGGATTATCTCTCCATTAACATGAAGAGAATGTTGCTAACAATAATTTAGCAAAGAGACTACAATGTTGTTGCAATTGTAATCCGATGGCCTTATAGAGCTGACAGATTTGGTAGTAGGAGGAGCCACAGCAACAGAAGCTTTATTTTTGGCTGTAAATTTCTGCTATCTGAATATACCATCCATAATGTGGGTCAGATTAGATAAGTCACAAAATTTATGGACTTGCCCGACCTTGTAGATAGCACTAAGAAATTTTTGTATGCCAATGTTTTCAGCCTTTGGAGCTCATCGACAAATTCTTGGGGGCAATATCAGAGGGTGGGAGATGTGGTAGTGAATGAATACTTGGAGACAAGATGTGTTAAGGCCATTGTTAATGGATGTACAAAGGCCTTTTCTGAAACCAATCAGTTGTGAGCACAAAAAGCCATGTTGTCTACATTGGCTCCATCTCCATGTCCATCTCAGTAGGCTACTGAGATTTTGGTGAAAGTAAAATCATTCCTTGAGTATAGTATTGGAGAAAGCTTGAATGAACTTGATGAATACCTACAATGTTACAAGTTTAGCACACAAACATTAGTAATTTTAGTATCACACTTTAAAGATAAATATGTTGGAGAAAGAGAAAGAGAAGAAGTTTCCAGGGTAGTTGACAGTTGTTTGTGGAGTTGTGTGGACTGTGGTTCCATCTCCCCCTCTGATCCTTCATTCATATTTGAGTCATTTCCTCATTCATTCTGACAAAACCATGTTTTTCTCTATACAACCATTCAAACTAGTGGAAAAGTATAGATTGTGTATCGAGGATGCACAAATGCTATGGTGGTTGGTTGATATATCTAAACTCTCCCCAGAAATATGTAGTATTTTAAGATTTACTTTCAAATATTCATTGTAATTTTGAGCAAGGAATGGAGGTTTTCTTGCTGGTTCTTTCCTCTAGGAGCTCTTGAACCAGCTTTTATTATTAATATATTTTAAGTGGCTTGCCACTTTTTCGCCAAAAAAAAATTAAAAAAATCAATGTTAATCTATCTAACATAGATATTATAATTCCATAAATCATCATGACCTAAAATAGTTACATTTATATTTTCTCTATAGAGAGTATATCATTAGATGGTCACAAACACACATACACTAACCTCTTGTAAGGAGTATGTAGATTACATCAATATATAATAGATGAGTGCCATGGGACATAAGATAACAATAGGTATAGCATGAAGATATCTAATGCAACAATGAGTGAAATAACTAGAACAAGGATCCATCCATGCAACACAAAGAATTAAATGTTGATGAATTTATTCACCACCCAACCACATGGAACCCAAAGGCCTACTCCCACCATTCTCAAGAGATAGACACCAAGGCCCCACACCATACAAGAAATGACATAATGGGAAAAACAAAAAGAAACCAAGCATAGCACAAAGGTCTCACAAGGAACACAACAGGGGATACCGACATTGATTTACCAGAGGTAAACCATTAGACTAACTGGAGGATATTCTAAGACACATGCGAAGAGAGTGCCATCACATAGTTCCCGAATATCCTAAGTTACCTTGGGAGTCTCTTCAAAGACCTCAACCACCATCTGAGAACTCATGTGTAACTGACAACCTTTCACGATGGCAAGGAAACCAATTGTTGAATAGTACCACACAAGCCACTAGACCTTCAACCCATCCATGGTCCAGACTAGATTTCTCATGGTCATAGGCGAAAAAACTCATCTATCTTAATTAATGTATAAATCCAACCTAATTCATTATAATATGGTATCACTTGATCTTAAAACTTCACAATATGTTACCTTGGCAGCAACTTAGGGCCCTAACCCCTATTGCAACCCACTATCTTAGCCTTGTTCCTAGAAAACCCTGTCAAAAAAATTGAAAACAAAGGAGATCAACAACTCCATCATCAATAGGATCCACCAAATGACAACATAAAAAAAGGGGACATCGATACTTGCATCATGCCAATGGGGTGATACCACAATAGTGGGTTACACTTTTCGGGAGGAAGGAATTCATCCCGAAAAGCGTGACCCTCTAAAATATTTTTCTTTGTTTCGATCGAAAATACTAAATACTTTCGATCGAAATGGACTTACTTTCGATCGAAAGTACCTAGGTACTTTCGATCGAAAGTAACCTAGTTACTTTCGATCGAAAGTAACTAGGGTTATTTTAGCGGATAAACCCGCCGAAACAGTCATTGCGACTATTTCGGCTGGGTTGAAAGCGACAGTGGCTGCCAGGGCTTCCGTTTCATCGAATGTCTATTAATCAGGTTTTTCACATTTTTAATTGGAATATTTTATTGTTTTATAATATATATTGTTTGTATATACATTTTTTAATGTTTTTTAATATATATTGTTTGTAAATATGTGTATATATGCATGTATATGTGTATATATGTGTGTATATGTGTGTATATGTGTATATATGCATGTATATGTGTATATATATGTGTATATGCATGTATATGTGTATATATATGTGTATATGCATGTATATATGTATATATATGCATGTATATATGCATGTATATGTATATATATGTGTGTATATGTGTATATATGCATGTATATGTGTATATGCATGTATATGTGTATATATATATGTGTATATGCACGTATATATGTGTATATATATGTGTATATGCATGTATATGTGTATATATATGTGTATATGCATGTATATATGTATATATATGCATGTATATATGCATGTATATGTATATATATGTGTGTATATGTGTA
>MU227376.1:8791-45478 GCA_018584345.1 Thuja plicata | reverse complement strand
ATTAAAATCAATTCAAAAAAAAATAAAAAAAATATATTTAGAATCTAGACAGAAAATCCTAAAAGACTCTAGTTTACTTCGTCTTCCGATTTCAAACAGTTTAACGACAATATGCATCCGAATGTGAACATTTTTCTCAAAATGTAGAGTTCAATGTCCGTTTAGGCAAAAAAGTGTAACCCACTATTGTGGTATCACCCAATGACCCCATAGAAACTCTCTTGATTTCATAGTCCAATGCCAAATTCTTATATCCAAAGAGATCACATTCACCAATTGTAACCAAAATAAATTCAACATCCTCATATATCATTTAAAACACATACAATAGGAAAGGCCACAAACTAGTATTCTAGATCCATTTAGTGATCCAAAAGAAAACATTGCATGACCAGGAAAATACAACCCCCACACCTTTGGATTTCCATAAGAGAAACTGAAACTTTAAACACATCCGCCATCATGTGGAATATTCAAAGACATCTATACTATAAACAAGATGAATATAAAATTGAATAAGCCTTCTAACTTAATACATAATCCCTAATACATACATTGATAACATTAATATCAACTTAGTGAACATATAGAACCCACATCTTAAGCCCCATTTTAATAACATTTTAAACCACAAATTAAGCATTTATTAAATATTATAATAAATGTATAGACACTTTCTAACTGAGGTACATATAATCTCCAAACTAATTAAAAAAAATATAATGTATTAAAAAGAAAGAGACTTTACATATTGATTCACTTAATTTAAAGACATATGTATTGATTCATTTAACTAAATAATGTTACTTATTTTTATTTATTTAATTAAATATCTAAATTTTTCAATACAACATAATTCTATTTATTATTAGTATCTTGATTTTCTTAAACAAGCTTAAAAAAATTAAACATAAAATCCTAAAAAAAAACAACACATCATAAACAACTTTATAATATCATGTTTAACTACAAGTAAAAACTTGACAACTTTATAACATATAAAATTCACTTTTCAATCTACCACCTTAAACACCAATTTAACTGAACAAGCTAAAAGAATACATAAAATCTGCCTTATTCTATCACAACAATCTTATATATACATAGAAATTCTACCTAACATTTCTTCTTGACTCTACTTAATCAACTTATACATAAGTATCTAAAAACAACCCCTACAATCAAACTATTACTACTACTACTCATCTACATCTTAATTTCAACTTTCACAAGTATATAAACATGTATATAACCTATCAAAATACTACGTTTCAGAATTAAATCAAAGCTGCTATACACATACTGATTGCCTCTATTTCCTAACTCGAAACAACATAAAAAAGAAACATGGAGGAACTAAGGCACATTAATACCAAAATATGAACAAAGTAAACATGGGACTCTTTTATAAGAAAAATTATACAAGCCATGGAATCAAAAATTTTGTAATGAGGTTATGCACACAATTAACTAGGGCTGACACGAACTACAAGGCATCAAACATTAATAAAATGACCAGTGTATCCTCTGAAATGTTCCCTTGGACAACCTCGCAATAACAAGCATGAAAAAGATTTGGAAGAGGAGGAGGAGACACTTATAAAAGAAAACCTTAAAACATTGCTGCTATACACATTGACCCTCTATAACTGTCACTGCTATTCACAGATGAAATACTTTGTTGGGAACTCATAAATCAGATCATACACGAAGCAAAAATTTCTGGACGTGCTGAAAGAATACACAAGATCGTTGTTTGAATAGACGCTTTAACATTGGCGATAAATATATGATTATTGAAGAAAAAATGAAAAGAGATTGTAAGCGTCAGATCCATAACATATGCAAACTTCATATTCCAATCAGAAAATTATTAAGATACATATATACGGAGGCAACAATTGCATAGAAACCAGTAGCAATAACTACAATCAACTTTAGATGATTGACAGATAGAAGCCATTGAACCCAACTTTTCAACGTCAAATTAAATGACATCAAAGTATTTCATTTCAAATCCAAAGTTCCAAGAATACAGGAAAATTTAAAAGAAGCCCTACCTCAAAACCGGTGACAATTTGCACGCTCAAACTCTATAGATCAGTTTCCCCCGAAATTTCAATTCCAAAAAAGCAATTGCTTCATGGTAACACAAGCGAGATTTCCCTCATCACCCTCCCCCTCCCTCATCACCCTTCTCCCAAGAAGAAGAAAATCAAATACTAAAATATTAATGAGGAAGATAGAGGGAATTGCAATCAATTCCTCCTTCACAAAAACATAAATAAATTGCCTACCTAAACATTACGATACTTGTATTCTTTTTTTCTTTTGATGAATAGTGCCTTTTCTATTAAAAAATATTAAAGTTACATATCCACAAAAAATGGGCTGGGGGATATATAAATCACCCCGCAGAGTTCACACGGCAAAGCCGGAAACGAAGACTATTCATCAAAAAAACATAAAGCCATCAGGCAGCAAGAGCAGTAGCAGAGGGCGGAGGATCTTTATCATCTGATCCCCACGCCTTGGTGGGATTGATAGGAGGGTCGAGAAGCGACCAACCATCATCATCTTCTTTTTCTTTTTCTTTTTCATCCACCCTAGGCGGGGAGATAGCAAGAGCCAGGCGGGGAAACTTGGAAGAGGTGGCAGAAGGCCAATCCCAACCACTACGAGCACTAAGAGCATCAGGAGGGGCAGACTGCGCCGGAGCCGGCGCCCACTCAGAAGGCCGAGGAGGCGGAGAAGCCGAGCGGCGCCGCCATCCGTCCCCACCACCTCTCGGAGAGTGGTGACGAGGAGCCTGGGACCGAGGAGTGTGCGAGCGGCGAGCTGAAGAACTGCGCCCGTGGCGGCAGCCTCTGGGAGGCGTACCCTCGGCAGAAAGGGCATCCGGAGGAACCCGAGCAACAGTGCAGGGAGCATTGCCCCAATGATTGAGCAGCTCCTGCAGGTGAGCAACTTCCAGAGCCACTTTATTTGCTTGCACTTGAATCTGCATCATAACATTATTACATATACAAGCCTTGTTAAACAAAGCAACATTTGTATCAAGAGAGCTGTGAGAGAAAATAACAACATTTCTATCTTTCCAAATATTAAACAAAATCTCCATCCTGAAAGTATGCCAAATCTGGGTAAACTTGGAGGGGAGTCTAGGAGAATCTCCTAAGACAATCATATGCCAAGAAAAAGGCTCGGGCCAAAAGGGCTTAAAAAAATTATGTATCCACTGCCAATACTGTTGAGCTCTCCTACAGAACCAGAAGATGTGCAAGAAGGTCTCAGGGTGACCGCAAAAAAGACATCGAGGGTCATGAATCCCCAGATGTTTGAGCCTAGGGCCGACTGGGAGACCTTGAAACAAAAGACACCAAGAAAAAAGAGCCATCTTGGGCTCTGTAATGGCAGTCCAGATGGTGTGAAAGCAAGAGCTCCAGTGGGAAGTGGCCGAATGAAGATGCCATCTCTGGTTAAGGATATCCACCATTGGAAGATGCGGAGATAACCACCTATAACCAAGTCTTGGCTTGTAATTGCTGAAAGGTGTGGCAGGATACCATTTCCACTCCTACCACCAAGGCCTAGTAGCCTGAATGCCAATCTTATGAAGCAGATTGGTAGGAATAGCTGAGATCAATAGATCAAAAGTCTGGCGATCAGAACGAGCCAGCCAAAATTGAACCTGCATATCCTCCCAAGATCGGAGCCCCATAGAGACTCTAGAAAAAAGATCTTTGGGAGTCCGAATGCCACGTTTGAAAAAACACAGAGCACAGGCCCCTTGAGTTTTGGCCAAGGGTATACCCTGTATGGAAAACATAGGAGACCACCAGAGGCTCTACTAATTGAAAGAGAGCCCATTACGGAAAGCATCCCCATCCCATCGAAGCCAGGGCTTAATAGCTTCCCAAGCTTTCCAAATACTTTTGATGACGAAGGTACCCTAGATTTGAACAGGTTCTCTCATTGTGAGCAAGGTCTGGAGGCCAATGCCTTTCCAAGCTGGCCTGTGAACCGAAAATCCAGCGGAGATGCAATGTCTGACAAGAATTTTCCATGCCTCATCACCAGTGAGGGCTCGGATAATCCACTTCACACAAAGAGCGAGCCCTTGCTTCTGAGTGGAAATAAGGCCCAGGCCTCCAGAATCACGAGGGAGGCAACAGTACTCCCAGGCAACCCGATGAAATCCATGGCCATCTGCACCAGAGGCCCAAAGAAAGTCTCTGAGAAGACGCTCAAGCTTGAGATAAGAGGCCTTAGAGGGGGCCCAACAAGAGGAATAATAAACATGGGTCGCAGCCAGCACTTTGGAACAAATCTGGAATTTCCCTGCAAGAGAGAGCGGCTTGCAAATCCAATAATGCAATTTTTTCTCAATTTTAGCAAGCACAACATTCCATAGTTCCACAGAAGAGCCATGAAAGGCAAAAGGAATGCCCAGGAAGTGAAATACTTCTCCATGTTGCACCCATTTCCAGCCGAAACTAGTAAGCCAAGGCAGGGCTGGGAGAAAAGACTGTCTAAAACACAGAGTTTTACACCATTGAATGGCTGATCCAGAGGCTTGACAAAAGGTGTCCAGGCACTGCAAGGCATTGGAAATGTTCTCCTCGTCCTCAATAAGAGTGAGAAAGGAGTCATCAGCAAAATGGCCATTAACCAATTGGGAGGAAGAATCAGGAAGGGAAATGCCCCGAACCAGGCCAGCGGAAACAAAGTTGGCAAGAAAATACCCAAAGCCTTCTGCAGCAAGCACATATAAAGCAGGAGCCAGCGGACAACCTTGCCAGATGGATCTAAAAAGCCCAAAGGTGTCAGATTGGGCCCCATTGATGGTAATGCAAGCAGAAGCATCTCCAAAAAGCATTTCCACAGATTGCAAGAAGTGAGGGCCAAACCCCAGAGCCTGAAGCATAGCGAGAATGAAGGGCCATTCAATGCGATCATAGGCACTTGTATTCTTTTCACAACCAATACTTATAAATATTATATTTTAAATATATGTTTAATTAATATGCTAAATATTTAGTTAAATATTTTATAATATTAATCATTAATATTAATTAAAATAATGTTAATACTATTAACCAAAAATTATATAATCTTATATACTCACAACATAGTTATAGATAATAGATTACAATGTTACCTTACAACATTATAGATATGTCTTTATTTACATATGTCCATATATATTTACCAATTAATCTTTTCATACATTAATTATTATTTAGGACAACATACAAGCAAATAATAACAGTCAATATAAACCATGAAACAAATTAAACATAAGTATTAACTTGATTATCATGAATACTCAAATCACCAATAATGAAAAAGTCAATAACTCATACATCTAGGACATCAAGTCCACCGAGAAAACATTAATCCAAATCAAGAAGTATCCCCAATTACAATGAAAGCACAACATCATTACGAGGGGTATTACATTATGCACCTCTCAATTATGTTGTGATGAATTTCAGTGCTCAAATTTATTCTGCTCCTATCCATTCTAGCATTAATTTACTCACATGCATTGTTTGTCAACCCAAATCTTCTACTAATGACTTGAATGGTTTTAGGTCTATATTTCTAACAAATGTTGTAAAGAGTTCCTCTATTGCTTCCATGGATGATGATTCCCTAACATTATTATTTATGTTGGTAATTATGTTATTATTCCCCTTACTACCACTTATTAGAGTCTATTTCTACTTTTGATTCAATGTTTTGTCATGGTGTAATGGGGCTCTTTGAGGTTCTAATGTTCATGCTAGCAATGTTGTTGTCCATTTTGATGTCACTTATTCAAAATGTATTTTTGTTAACATACCCTTTTCTTCTATGGGTCAACATTGTTTTGATTGTAAGAATGGATATGCTTGCAAAATTGTACAATGTAAAGGGAAGTCTGAAGTTAGAAAGTTAGAGAAACAAAAAAAAGCGTTGATTCAAATTAGTTTCTAACTTAGATGGCTCTAGCTACCTTGTTTCTATGTTTTTTTTTTGAGACTAGTTTAGAGCCAATTGGAGATTAGATGGCTTAAGTTAGATCTATAATGGGTTTGGGCCCTTCCCACCTTAATAAAAATAATAGAAATTAATTTATATATTATTTATAGAAATTAATAATTAAATATAATAACCTTTGTATATAGGTATATATACTCCATAGGACTTTAAAATCAAAAGCTATTATTTTTAAAAATAATATATTATTTATGGTTAAAAGAACATATTCATGTCAATTCTCATTCACTTTGTAATTTATATTTTTCTAGAATCACTTAAATAAATCACTCCCTCCATCTAATAGCTTCTCAATGTACATTAACTCCCATATATTTTATCCTCATATCTTCCTCCTGAACATTAATATATTTTTATATCAACCATTTATTATAACTATGCACACACTTACACTCAAAAATTCATTATCCATCTTGATATTGATTTGTTTTATCCCTAATTGATCATTTAGGATATGATTAAATTTAAACACTATGAAATTCACCAATCTTAAGATAATTTAATTCCACATTTATGTAATTTCACTTACTTGAACAATACCTAATGTGATTTTTTTTTATAGAATAATATTTAAAGATATTCAATTTTGCACAAACACAATATTTTGGTTTGGAGCATTGGTAGGAAACTAAATTTTCTATCAACATCATATTTTGATTATTGGAAGAAACCAAAAATTATATATCATCATATAACATCTACACTTTTGAAGTGTGTCGTATTTAATCAATTGATGATTATAAATCTAGTTTAACAAAGATGGGCGGCTTACGAAAATTTACCCCTAACAATCTTCTACTCCTTATGATATATCCATTTATTGAAGGTGTTTTTTAATACAATCTCTCTTTAGAATTGAATGAACAAAAACATTATGACCAAATTAGGTTGTATTTTTTCATTATTAGTAGTTTCATTTTTGTGATTTAGAGGTTACATTTGTGTGTGAAAGGTTAGAAATGACATGCATAAGATTGATTAATTACAAATTTTGAAAATCTCTTAATCTTATTCCACCTTCTCACTTCTAATACTATAATTATAATTTATCATTCAAAATTTTTGATCAAATAATTAGAAAATTTACATTTTGAATATTTTCCCTTAATTATATATAATTTTCTTCTTTTATTTTCATAACCTTTTAAAAAAATTTAATTCAGTTTTCTAAGCCATATAACTATTTAACTTAAGTTTTTATGGTTTTTATATATTTATTACACCAAAGGCATCTTATACTCCATATGGATGTGAAAACATCCTTCAATAAAAACTAGAAGTATTTAACTTGATGTGTTTGTGCCACTTAAATGCATGAGAAACAAATATTTTATTATTATGTTTATTAAACATACAGACAACATAATAAAATAATGCTATAATAATATATTTTTAAAAAATATTATTAAAATTGGGGCATGGAGAGATGAATTTTTCAAATGGGCGAGAGCAGGATAGGCATAGGAGAGGCTTCAAAATCCTCTGATGAAGAATTTGATGACAAAGATGATTGATCAAGCATAAATTTTTCCTTTCTTTGTTGAGTGGAGCTACATTATGTTATGTCCATGGGTGATTCCACAGTTTTCATGGAGCCCTGTGCTTGGTTGTTGTTGGATTTGAAGTGGGATTTTTCTTGGTGCCCTTGTGGTTTCTGTGCTTGAGAGAGAGACTGGTTATCATTTTTGAGCCTCAATTTTATTTGCAAGTGCATTTGGAGAAGTTTTTGGAAATGTTGTCTGGAGAATAGTGATTGGGGTCTTTGCGATGTGGGCATATCAGTGTTCTATTTTTTCTGTCATTTTATCACAACCTATGTCTTCTATTTCTGGTGAAGATTTCACCTATTGGAGAGGCATTTGTGCTATCATATCTTGTCATTTTATGTCTCTGTACTTTGCTTGGCATCAATGGATCTAGTATGAGTTGTTCTTTAGTGTGTCATCCACTTTTGGTTATGTTGTTTGGTTGTTATGATTTCCTCCAACAATTCTATTTATGGATATGAGTGGTTCTTTTTTATGCTTGTACAGATTCCTCCCTCCTTGGTGGTTATGTTCTTATTGGAGATAATTTTCTTGTACTATCTTGTGGTTTGGATAGATGAGATTATATTTGCTGAAGGGCATTGTTTTGTTGTGTATGGGCCCCTTTTCTGTCTATTTGTAGTTTGATGTCAGTGGATTGTGGTCTTGGATGGCTTTGTTCTTAAGAATGATCATTTTTTTGAGGGGAGTTAGATATGTAATGGGTTATTTTTGTAATATCCCCTATTTTGGTGAAGATTTTCTCTATCTCTTTGTTCTACAATAGAGTTTAGTTATAATTTCTTAGGTGATTCCTACTCTTCTGTAGTGAATTTGCCCCATCCTCAGGTGGTGTTATTCATTTCCCTCATTATGGTTTTTGGGGTGTGGCCTCTGCTATCTCTTGGAGCTTGGACTATCTAATAGGTTATGAAGACACATTGATTATGGTGGATTTTGGCTCTTGGTATAGTAATTTTTATAAGCCTCTCTAGATCTATCTATGAGGTTTTTTTGGTTTTAAGAAGCATATTTTCTTGGATGTTTGGTTTCGTCAGTGTACAATTGGTGGATTTGTTTGGAGATGATTTTCTTAAGAGGGAATACATTGACAAATTCAGCCCTTATGTATTCCTCTTTTTGTGGTGGGTCTTTTTTACCTTGATGCTTATGTTTCTTGAAGTAGCCATTTGGTGGTTCTTGATTGTATTTTTTTTAGTTGATTTTAGGTGTGAGCATCTCAAGAGGTTGTGCTTTATTGTTCTCTTTCCCTTTGTTGATGTTTATAGCTTCGGTCAGATAAACATAATCATGGATGATAATCTGAATCAATAGAATGATTTATGAGTTATATGTATATATATACGAATAAACATAATAATAATAATAATTGAATTTATTATCATTATTAAATATTTTATCATACATACATACATAATTATATTTGGATATTAAACATAAATAATTATATTAATTTATTCTATGTGGAATAAATAATCATCTTTATGTTTAACAAACTACCGATTATGTGTAATGTTTGCAATGTTTAATGAAGAGAAGTATTGGTGGAGAGACATGTCTCCACATATGTGGAGACATGTCTATCCATCGATATGTCTTCTCACTCATATACATATAATCCAAAATAGATTGATTGAAGGCAAGTATAAAAATAAAATAGTGCAAGCCAATATTACATCGATCTCCATCATAGATGTTGAGCTGTACTTCAACATGGTATCAGACCAGATTTGAACTTCTAGGAATTCTGAATAGTTCAATGATTTGATGTGGAGGTGGAGCCATATCAAATTCACAGATTTTGTCTATTAACGAACAGTTGGAGTTGTCGTGGTTGCTGTTGTCTTCATCGTCATCAGAGCAAGTGATGAGTGGCGCTATCCCCTGTCAGACCAGACACCTCAATCAATGATGACAAAGTAACAACCTAGATCTAATGCCCCAGATCATGCCACACAATGTAGTAATGGAAGTCTACTAAATAGAAGAGCGATGAATAGTGAGAGATTTTTATTTTCTATGGAAGGATCAGATTCTGGTGAAGGAAGCGACAACAACACTAGCAAAAGCAATAATGCTTATGCGGGCATGAAAAGATGACATTCTGGGAAGGTGGTGAAACACACTGTAATTCATACATCCAAGATCAGACACCAAGATAGGAGAGTTGAATTCTGTCAACACTTAATCCTTCAATCATCTTGATATCATATAGTCAGTGATTACAATCAAAGGAACTCCATTGAAGATGGAATTTGAAATGAGGACAGATCAGCATTCTAGCAAGGAGATTCATTCATAGGGGAGACTAGATAGGGCTTGCAAATTAATATATTCTAAGTTGGCCTCTAAAATGAATGTTGGAAATACTCAGGAGTTGTAGACGGGAAACAAAGCATCAAGAGGAAATTCTAATCTAAATATTCACATTTTTGAAGATAGATATACCAATGCCTATATACTTTAGAGCATATGATAACTATTGAATACTGGGGGCGAAACATTACCTGTGTATCATGCTTGGATTTGTTGGAATATTTGTGGTGTTTATTGTGTTGTCTCGGTGGATAAAGACTCTTGTGTATGGTACACTGAGTCTTTTTGATATCTATGGTTTGGGCACTATTTATTATGAAATGGTGGAACTACTATTAGGAGTTGTTGTTACAGTTATGAGAGTTGAAATGAAGATTATGCGGTGCACTATACTCTTTGTGTGATTCTGGGTTCACTAAGCTCTATAAGTGTGCAATAACATTTAAGGAGCTCTTTCTATGATGTGATACAATATTTCATTGGTAGTATTGAGATATTGCATTCTGTTTGGAAAGTGGAGACGATAAATTGGAAATAATTCTCTTGCAATTGAAATCTAACTATAAATTTGTCTGAAATTACGAGATTAGAACTAGGGATCATTACAGAATATATCAGCCTAGACTTGGTTTGAGGCCAATATTGATTACGAGTGTTGAAATGTCATTGGATGAAACTTTGATCGATTTCCAATAGATATCACTGTTCAATATGGATGAGTATGACATGTTACATACTAGCTACAAATGCTTAGGAAGATGTCTGATGTCTGTGAATAAGATCATATTCTCCTTGATCACCGTTTGAAATAATATTATATTATTACTATCAATGACCCTGTCTCCTCAAAGTTTGACACAAGTGTGATATGAAATGATCACCACTTTGAAATCATGGCCCATAACATTCCCTTAGTCGTGAGGTTTCTACGAAGATTCAGATTGGGTGCAAGCTCATTGTTTGGCATCTATTCTTCAGTGCAACTCCTTGGAAAATAAATTCAAGCCCTAAAGGATTCATCCTTTCTATGAAAAACTATATGCTATGGCTGCATAGAGTTGAAATATTGGCTTAAGGGTGCAAGTGACATCTTTCACAATGTGGTTAACAGTAGGAAAATAAACAGCAAGGGTCAAATAGATATTTATAGACATCAGCGACATATGCAAAATATTGGCAATGAAATTATGATTGATGTTATTAGGAATGAAACTCAAGAAAGTCATTGACATGTATTATGAACATAATATATGCAGCGATATAATTTTCTTGATCTTACATTAGCAGTCAAAGACAAAGTCGATGGATATATATGGAGACAGGATGAAATATAGAAATACCTACAACATCGATGAATACTGTGATTGACAATTATGGCGAGTTTATATGTGATAAGTAACTCATCAAGCACACACTATAGTGAAGCACCATAGTGAAGCTTGGCGTTATTACAAGGCAAACATACCTTGGAAGTTTGTCATAATCTGACAAAACCCTGAGAAGGACATTACACACTGCAAGTGTGGAGAAGTTAGAAGCATTCTTGTCACAGTCACTGCAGAGCATTCAAGGGAGATTAAGTTTGAGAGATAAATATTTTATATCCTTGAATAATGTTCTTGAATTTCTTGAGTCATCAATTCATACAATAACATTGGGATTGTAAATATTTTATGCTTCTATCATTGATATTTACCTTTGAATAGTTTAGTGTTATGAACTATTTTTAATCTCTCTCTCAAATTCTTTTAGGATGGATCAAGAAGCATAAGAAACTATATTCAAGGGTGAATGAACTTGAAGATTGTAGTTATGGGATATCAAATTTAGAGGGAGTCATAAAAATCCATCGGAGGTAACCTTGAAGGAGGTTAGAGGGTTGATGCATGTATGTGTAGCTTTAGAAGGGAGACACATTATCATGAATGTCCAATATTTTCAAGCCTGAGGATAAATCCATAGTTTATTGAGTTCACTTATGTTACTATGGAATCAAACAAGTACATTTTTGTATAGGAAATCACTCTTGTGAACAATGGTGTGATCATTGAATGAATAAATCATGTGCCAGATGATGAGTCTCTTGGAGCAAGATATATTTCATGATTAGAGTATGTAAATATGGTATACTTTCATGACAGAGGGAGAAACTAGAGAATCTACATTAGCTGACATTTGAGGAACTTGATTTATAGGGAGTAGACCATGTAGAGATGGTTTCTCTAGTATTCAGACTAGGTAAATTATCACTGAAGATTGGATGATCGATATTCTCACCAAGCCTCCTGCCAAAATAAAGTTTGTGCATTTTTGGGACAAGCTTGGAGTTGTGGAGAATAAAGCCCTTGTTGAGAGGGAGTATTAGCATCAGTGATTTCTTGATATGTACTTAATTTCATTCCTCTCTTTGAAAGATAAGTCTAAAGTGAAAGCACTTGGATTCACCCTTTGAGATGAGTCAAGGTGGATTTCATGTGTGTGACTCCAGGATTTATGGGCCCTCCTGTGAACATTGGAGAAAGGTGACGACTTTTTGACAATGAACACTTGTATTTGACTGATGTTGTGAGGTGACGACTTTGCAACATCTCCATCATGATGGATATCATGTGACTTGATATCCGTGGACATGTCATGATGGTTAGGATCTCCTAGACATCATGGTAGATATCATAAGGTTGACATCATTAAATAAACCATAGATGATTTAGAGATCTTCATGGTGGGTATTATGTAACATAATATCTGTAGACTTGCCATGATTTATCATGTCTGTATGATAAGTATCACATGTGTGATACTAGTGCACATATCATACGAGACATATTTGAGTAATTGGTGAATATCATGGACTCGATATTTGGAGACCATTACTCTGAGTAATTGGTGAGTATCATGGACTTGATACTTGGAGACCATTACTCATGATAATCATTGTGAAAAATTGGTGAATACCTTGCGAGTTGGCATTTGGAGACCATTGTTCTGAGTATTTGGTGAGTATCATGGACTTGATACTTGGAGAACATTACTTGTTATATCAGTAAAATCATATAAGTCTAAAATGATTATCCATACTCACATATCATACAAGGGAACTTGGTGAATATCATGGACTTGATATTTGGAGACCAATACTCTGAGTACTTGGTGAGTATCGTGGATTTGATACTTGGAGACCATTACTCATGATAATCATTTTTGAGCACTTGGTGAATATATTCTGAGTTGATATTTGGAGACCATTACTCTGAGTACTTGGTGAGTATCATGGACTTGATACTTGAAGACCATTACTCATTATATTAGTAAAATGATATAAATTTTAAATGATTATTTATACTCACATATTTGGTGAATATCATGGAATTGATATTTGAAGACCATTACTCTGAGTACTTGGTGAGTGTCATAGATTTGATACTTGAAGACCATTACTCATGATAATCATTTTGAGCACTTGGTGAATATCTTGTGAGTTGATATTTGGAGACCATTGCTCTGAGTACTTAGTGAGTATCATGGACTTGATACTTGAAGAACATTACTCCTTTTATCACTAAAATGATATAAATTTTAAATGATTATTCATACTCACATATTACATTGAAGTAATATATTTATCCTCCCTAGCTAAGAGGGAGTGTTGATGTTTATAGCTTCGGTCAGATAAACATAATCATGGATGATAATCTCAATCAATAGAATGATTTATGAGTTATATGTATATATATACAAATATACATAATAATAATAATTGAGTTTATTATTATTATTAAATATTTTATCATACATACATACATAATTATATTTGGATATTATATCATAAATCATTATATTAATTTATTCTCTATGGAATAAATAATCATCTTTATGTTTAACAAACTACTGATCATGTGTAATGTTTGCAATGTTTAATGAAGAGACGTATTGGTGGAGAGACATGTCTTCTCACTCATATACATATAATCCAAAATAGATTGATTGAAGGCAAGTACAAAAATAAAATAGTGCAAGCCAATATTACATCGATCTCCATCATAGATGTTGAGTTGTACTTCAACACCCTTCCTCCCCCTCTTTTTGTACTTAGATTCTATTATCATGTTATTTTTCTATGCTACTAGCTCAGGTTGCATTTTGGTTGAACTGTTGTTGGGTGTGGTAGGGTGTTGGTGTTTTAAGAGGGTGGAATTTAATGTGCTCGCCTCCTTCCCCTTCCTCTCCCTTGGTCAAGTCCCTTCTGGCGAGGTGTTTTGGTTTGTGACAAGTGATTCACTCTCACTTGTAGGGTTGTCTGTTGTAAAAAGTTGTGTGTGTTTTTAGAGGTTGAGTGTTATTGTGATCATTGTCTTTCTCCTCCCCTCTCTATTGTGGGTACCCTTTTCCTTGTTATCACTTTTGAGTGTTTGTGGTGGTTGGTTCTTGGTTACAGTGGTTGTGTTCGAGTTTCAGTGTGATTTTTTAAAGTGATTGATTGTAGATTTTTATAAACCGTCTCTTCATCTCTCATTGCCCTTGGTTCCTTTTTTCTCTCCTATTTTCTCTTTTCTTGGATACTTTTCGTATTGAGGTAGGGGGAAATTCTATGGAGGTGTAGTTCTATGTGGCCAAGATGTTGTTTTTGATACTTGGATTGTCTTCTCTTTCCTTTTCTCTTGAAGTGGCATTGGCTTCTATTGAGGTGGAGTGTAGTGGTACATGTGAATATTTTTTAGGAGTCATTACTTCATGCTAAAAATTAGGGGAGCCTTTAAAAACCCCTTGTATATGAGTCTTATGAATGGTTGTTTGGCCTTTGGCTGTCTTATGGTAGATACATTTGTTTATGGTTATGGGATCCATGTAAAACCCATGTGTTAGGTTATGGGAGCCTTTCAAAACCCTTCCAAGGTTGAGGAATCCTTTCAAAACCCTCTGTCATTTTTTGTGGGACTTCAACATCTTGTTGGTGTAGCTGGAGCATTCTCTTATATTTTTCTTTTTGGATGTTGATTTTTTGTTGATGGTGGGGTTGTTCTTATATGATGTTTTTTTTCTTCTTTGGAGTCAGTTGTTTGTGGGTTTCAGATCCTTTTAAAATATATTTTTAAAGAGTTCCAAGTCCGTTAAAAACTTGTTTGATCTTTAATACAAAAATAGGGTACAAAAATTGTTCCTCCATAAAATTCACTTGAAGGGTAAGAATAAAATGAATTGATAAGTAGGAGATATTTTCCACAACAAATCAAATTATGATATTACTATAAGAATGAGTATCAAATACAAATATAATGATATGGTAATATAATCATTAGGATGATGATGATGTACATGTAATAACAATTGATATTAAATTTTTGTCATAAAGGATTTTGGTGCCCCTTCAAAACCTATTTTACCTTAGTAAACAAGAATTGGTATTAAATATTTTTGTAAAGAGGTTAATAGAAATACAAAACATAAAACTATAATGAAAAGAATATAAAATAACTCTAAATTGGGCTGACAGCTCTTTAGAGGAACTTCTGGATGGTGCAAGATTATGAAGGCCAAGTACTTCTACAACCACCAATTCCCCTACGGGAGAAGTCTTCCCTCTGGCTCAAAAATCTAGAATTTCATCTATAAAAGCAAAGGAAGTCTCCTCAAAGGTCTAAAATGGTTGGTCAAAAATGGCACTCACATCCATTTCTGGGATGATTGGTGGGTGGGGGAAAAACCCCTGGGATAGGAAAAGTTTGGTCTAGTCAAGGATGGACTGATCTCTCACTTTGGAGGTAAAGTCAGTGATTACATCTCTCAAGGTAAGAATTGGAAGGCTCTCGCTGATGCTTTTCAGGACCAGACACAAGTCCCGCCATATATAGAAGAAATTTAGAAGCTTATTGAAGGCGTCAGAATTCCTATTTCCCAAATTGAAGACAAAGCCATTTGGTGCCATAACAGTTCTGGGGAAATAATGGTGAAATCTTCTCATCTAACCAATTTAAAGACTGTGGCTGATGAAAAGAGCTGGGGGAAAGTTTGGATTCCCCATTTAATCCCCAAGATCAATTTATTCTAGTGGACTTCCCTTCATGGTAAAATTCTTACGTTAGATAATCTCCAAAAAAGGGGGATACATTTAGTTAATAGATGTGCTCTTTGTAAAACTCATTTAGAATCTATCAACCACATTCTCATCCACTGTCCTTACGTGACTCTGGTCTGGACCAAAATTATGAGTATTATGAGACTAAATTGGGTCTTCGTAGAGGACTTGAACCAATTCTTTTATAACTGGGGAAACCTTAGGAAGCACCCACTTATCAACACCCTTTGGAGGTTGTTACCCCTGCATGTCTGTTAGAACCTTTGGAAGGAAATGAACAACTTAATTTTTAGACGGGAGGAAAATGATGCTGAGGGGATGACACGTCTGAATGTGAATCTATTGAAGGACTACCTTTCTACCTGTTGTTGAAAACCCCCCCTCCTCCCCAAGAGTCTTGACTGTTTGATTGCTAAGGATTGGCAACTACCTCCATCCTTCTATGAGTTTGACTGATCCAAGNAGGTTGTGGTGAGACAGAATACCAAATGGTCCCCCCCCCCGGAGGAAAATTTTATCAAATTGAACTTTGACGGAGTTGCCTCCAATGGATATGTTGCGGATGGTGGTATCTTCCATGACAATAATGGCAAGCTGATCATTGCTTATGCGATAAACCTTAGATTGGGGTCAAATAACATGGCAGAAATCTCTACCCTCTTATGGGGCCTAAAGGTGGCAGTTACCTTGGGAGTTAATAGATTGCTCATAGAGGGGGACTCCAAAATCATTATTGAGATGGTTAAAGGAAACTTTAAAGATGGTTGGAAACTATCTAATCTGTTGCAGGACATCTGGTCACTTCTCCCCAGATTTGATGAGTTTAAATTACAACACATTTTCTGGGAGGGAAATGCGGTGACTGACAAGCTGGCAGCCACATGGCTTAATCAACATGGTCTCAGATGCTAGAGAAACCTGGGCTCCCTTTCCAAGCAAATAGCCTTGCTTGTTGAAAAAGAAAATACTTAACCTATGAAGTACAAGTTTGACTCTGATTGGACGGGAGAGGCGGCGGATAGAATCACAAGGATTGGGCAAAATTCAAATTTTGAAAAAGTGATGGGAATGGCTTTTAATATTATTAAAAGTCTGAAAAGATGGGCTATTAAATCCAATTTAGGAAAAAATATGGGCTTTTTCAAAATTGGAACTGACGTGGAGAATAACATGAGGCAGGATGTGCTTGACAAGATAGATGGGGTTTTGTGGTACATTAATTATGGAAAAGGTAATCATTATAGGATACAGGAAAACTCTGCAATTACTCCGGCTAACCTTGTGACCGGTACTTGTCATTTCATTAAAAAGATGGATTTTATTCCCAACTAGTTTTTCGTCCTGCGTAATTTCATCCTCTAGTTTTGGGTTGGTAGCTTCCGCAAGACTCTGGTTCGAAGACTATTGGGTGGTGGTGTGAAGGATGTTATGTCAGTGGAGATACAGATTGAGGTTAATCCTGAGTATAGCTCTGATATGGGTGGTGATATGGTGAGGGTGGAACCCCCTAGGATTGAGGCAGGGTTTCTCAAAAACTAGTGCGCGGTAACCTATCTGAAGGAAGGTGGGTTTTACCCCTACATGGAAGCTATGGGAGGATGTGGTAAAATTATCTCCATGCAGCTGGTTAAAACTTGGACTGAGTACAAAGTTACTATAAATGGCATTACCTTCGAGGTAAACAAAGAAGTTATAGCCCAGGCTACGGGGCTTTCCATAGAGGGGAAAAAGTGGAAAAAGATTACGAAGAGCTGTGACGACACTGGTAAGGCAAGATTCTTCAACAAAATGTATATTCTGGTTCCAATCCATGGAGGATTTAAAAGGGAGGAGTTGCCTAGCCCATTGAATGATTTCTGCCTCATTCTCATGAAGTACATTACCCTGGAAGGCTTCTTCGCCACCTACTACAACTACCACTTTCCCCTGCTTAATCACTTTAGGTACAATGATACTATATCCTTCCCTTTTTACCTTCTTCACTCTCTTGAAACGTCGATTTTAGATGTGAGAGAAAAGTTAAAAGCCAAGCAAAATTATTGCATCCTCCACCAAGGGCTTATCCTCTGCCTCTATAATTTCCACCTTGCCCTGTGTCCTCCCAGAATTGTGTCTCTACAGGGTATTACCACGTTGAAGGGCACTATGGAGGCGATGAGCGCTTCTAACCCCTCATCTTCCTCCAAAACCCTAGATAAAAATATTAATGCAGGCTCCACGGGTGGCACCCAAATCACCATTGAGTCTGAGGAGGATGAGGAAGATACTGATAAAAGAAGGAGGTCCCACAAAATTGCTAAAACCTGATTCAAGTAGAAAGCGGTTAGGAAATAGTACATTGAAGATGAGGAGGAAATAGAAGAGTCGGAGAAGGAGGTTAAAAAAATCAGCACCAGTGGAAACACTAAAAAGGGGAAGAAAAGCAAGATCAAGGAGAAAGAAAAAGTCAAATACCCTCAAGATCTAGGTAGGGATAAGAAGAGCCTTGACTCTCCCCAAGTTTTGGCCAGCTTCACTGTGCCTACCATGGACCTATCCAAGGGGAAGCTATCTGAAGATAAGAATGCAGACTCACAGAGCACATCCCCGCTGTCTGTGAACCCCCAGGTGATGGCAGAGGAACCCAAGAGGGAGGAGGAAACCAAAATTGGGACCCCAGAGGTTAAGGATAGGGTGACTGAGAGTCTTCGGGCCATGGTGAATGAAATTTCCCATATCCAAAAGGATGTTAAAACTCTTCACGCTTCCTCCTTGGACTCGGTTTCTAAAATGGATCTGATGGTGGTAAAGATTATGCACTCGACAGCTACCACTCTCTAGCTTCTACAAATGGCGAAGGGGTCTGCCCAGGAGGAAGAACACAAGAATGAGAAGCTATTCCAATTCCTTGTGGAGGATTGGCTCAAGCTATTGCTGGACAATGGGGGTAAAAATCTCAATTAACCTCCTCCTTTTTCCATGCTTTGCATTGTTTTTGATTTTTTTTTGGCTGGCCATTGAGGGCCTTGTTGTGATTCTGATGAACTCTTACGTTGGGTTTAGACTTAATTCTCTTGCTACTAAAAGTAATTCCTGCATCTATGTTAATTACTTTGAAACTTACTTTCACAGACTGGTTGCCAGCTTAAAGGTGAAGCTAGGGTCTGTTAGGGATTACTCTTGTTACTGGCTTAGTTTTAATTCCTGCTTTACTATTATTCGTAATTCCTGCTTTAATGTTAATTACTTGGATACTTACTTTCAAAGACTAGTTACCAGCTCCAAGTTGATGCTAGGATCTGTTAGGGAGTGTAGGCTGGTTACTAGCTCCATGGTGGAGTTGGGGCTTGTTAGTTTTATTTTTTGGTTTTTGATATTGAAAAAGGGTATTGGGTGAGGGTGTTTTGACCCCCGTGCTATACTGGTTGTCTACTGGTAGTTTGCACTTCTCGTGTAGGCTATGTCTATTCGGGTCAGCCCCCTTGTCTTGGCTGCTTTTTTAATCAAAAACATAATAATATAATCATATGTAAATATGAATTAATATTATTTACAAGATAGTAAATTGAATAATGAAAATAAATCTTATACACACACAAATATGCATGTAGATATATAGATGTGTATGTGTATGTAAAATTTAAACATTCTTCATCCTCTTTAACACATAAATACTTGTGTTTATACAACTTTTTAAACATATCTTAACTTTTTACAATTTATTCTATAACTCTAACCCCAATTTATTTTCATGTATTATTTAAACCTTCTATTCCAACACATCTTCTTACAATGGTTATTCAATACACATAATGTACAAAGATCGAACTTCAACATATTTCTTTTATTTGTTCGTTCTTGTTATTATTAAAATATTCTATAGATTGCATCATTGAGCTGATGTATTTGAACCTGTAACACATGTAACATTATTTCATTTTACTGTGACATATTTAACACCTTTACATTGAGACGTTATTGTTGGATTGATGGGTTATCTAATTCCATATGCATAATTTTTTAATCTTTACTCTTTATATCCAATTATTTTCATGATTTTAGGAAAAAAAAATCAAGATATCTTTTGTTCTTTCAACACTTCTAATAAGATTTGTTAATCAAATATATTATCGTGTTCATCTTTATCATAAAATATAATTCTAGCCATATCACACAAACCAACTGATTAAAACTATAACAACACAAATCTTTTGTGTCATATTAGACATTACAAACTAGTGGCTTTGGATGCTAATAATTCATCATTTTCTTCTTCCAATTTGGACATTTCCATCCCATAGAAACTACCTTCATATTCTAATCTCCTTTAAATTTTCCCAAATCAATGAAAAACTTGAATCTTTCTTCTATCTCATAGTTCTTTAATTTGACCTTCTCCAATTATTTTTCAAAATGATCAATTTCATACAAATGCTGATATATTTATTTTTCTAACAGTTTTAGCACTTTTATGACATATAATTTATATTTGAATCTTACTTCTATCTCCTAGTTCTTTAATTTGACCTTCTCCAATTATTTTTCAAAATTATCAATTTCATACAAATGCTGATATATTTCTTTTTCTAACAGTTTCATCTCATGTATGACATAATTTATATTTTCTAACATTTTTTAATGTTTTTGATTGCTGGTAAAAATAGGTTTTAGGGGGACCCGAAACCCCTTACAATTGATATAAAAAAGGAATAGACATTAAGCCCACTGAACTGAAACAAGACTGGAAACCAGCCCGCAAAACCCAGAGCCAACACAAAAAATGGGAAACAAAAAACCAGAAACTAGCATCAACACCCAGCAACAAAAAACCTAAAACCAAGCCAACACAGAAACAGAGGAACAACAAGACCTAGGCAAACTCTAGAAGAGTTCCCTCCTCCTCTTTTTTAGCCTCAGACACCTTCTTGATTGCCGCATTGGAATTAGAGAGCTCCAGGATCCTGTCTTGGATCTTCTTCTTTTTTGTAGACCGAGTACGCTTGCCTGGACCAGCATCACCTACATCATCTTTGTCACCTTCGAGCTTGACAGTTGGGGACCCATCCAGCTTAGACTTGATGGTATTGAAGCACTCCATCGCAGAACCCATAAAAAGGTTATTATCCATCATATGCTTCTTAAGAGTGTTCTCCAAGACATCCATTCTATCCCGCATATCCTTCATATTTTTCTCATCCTCTTTGTCCTTTCGGGCTTCCATCCCCACCGACCAAATATCCAAGTTCACCCGAAGGAGATCAACAACATTTTTCAATGTTTCTTCTAACTTGTATTTCCTTCTTGCTCGTTTACCAACATTTTTCCAAAGAAATAATTGATTTGAACTTATTCAACACCTGGCTGTGATTCTCTTATAAAAAGGTTTAAAACACCTGTTTGAGTAGCTTCGAATTCCTTCACTCTACATCTATTTCCTTTGTCACTTCAGTAACCAATCCTCCAACTGTTGCGACTTTAATGGCATGCAACAATCAAAACTATTACTTATGTAAGAACTTTTGATTATGATGACGCCTCTTCCATTCTCTTCAATAGTAGTTAGTGCTCCACTTTTTCAAAACAACCAACTCCATTTCAAAATGTGCTTTTTTCTCCTGCTACGGCTTTGATTTTACAAGCTTCTCTTCTACATATTATCGCCTCTTTCTTGTTATCTAATTGTGGCCGATCCTACAAGCACTTCTTCAAGGAGGTGTGGTTGCTTTTAAACCTGACCAATGAAAAAGTCGAGTGGCACATTTTTCTAATCTACGATCTTTTCCTGGACCCACAATCTTCAACTAAATCAGTAGTCACAGATTGTCGATGATGTTGCTTCTGAAATACACCTAAAACTCAACTGTCCTTCTGAAATACACGCAAAACAGATTATCCGGAATAATACATAAAGTTTTGGGTTATGCTACACAGCCAGATGGAGAACGGATGGATGTGAGAGCGACTGCAGAAAAGATGAAGGCAGCGTCATATTCACAGTTAAAGCTCATGATTTTCATTATTTCGAATTTACTCCATAGATAGCCAAGTTAAAAATGCGTTATTCGACGCTGTAGGTTATGATCAATTGTATACAAGTATATCTACGATAGCAATAACAGTCTACTTATGGACTTTATTCATTAGAGAGTATCTAAATTGTATCTCTAGATTTTATACCCATTTCGTCTGTTTGTACTTTCTTAATTCCGTACTCCAAATTGTAGTTAATATTTCAGGTAACCGTTTCCTGTACAACTACAAGAAAATTAGAAAAAAAGTTATTGAAAAAATATGCTTCCGTAATCTATTAAGAATATAATAAATGGATATTAATTGGATTATCACCTGACAAAAGATAAGTTTTTTTTTTTTTTTTATCAAGAGAAAAGAAGGTAAAGATCAAGCAGATACAGAAAAAAACCACTTGATTAGTTACACAGAAAATGTAATTCTGTTAAGAATTGCCGTGGGGGAAATTACAATTTGTTGGGCTCCTTGGCCACAATAGATAGATAGATATAAAAATAAGCTAACGAATAATGGCAAACAATACAATGATGTATGAAAAAATAAAATTGGAGATTGAGAGCATAAGACTGCGTAATTAGTCTCATGTGTTGAAGAGTTTTTCCTCCAATTTCCCACTTTGCAGATACCATTGATCTCACTGCAGATTTTGATTGCGATTCGCTTAACGGCTTTCCTGCACCGCCTGTGGTAGGTAAAAGTCGATGTTTCTCATTTTGATTTGGGCGGGCTGTTTGAGATATTGGGCGAGAGGAGCTAAATTCGAAAAAAAAAAACCTTGAGACGGACTGTGAGTGATGAGAACAGCACTGTACTGGTAAATGATGTAGGATGAGATGTACGTTGTTCATCATAGCCACTAGCTTATCTCCCGACAAATCGTCTATCTTATGCATCTTTAAGATGATATAACATGTCATACCTCTTTAGCATGATAAAGGGAAGATTTGACCCAAAAAAAGAGGTACAGTTACCGTTTCCATTTCTCCTACTGCGCGGTACACCTGAGCGACAATCTCCCACTCAACAGAAATTCAAATTGTATCCCGCCGAACATAAATTCAAAAATATTTAGTTCAAACTCCCGCCCATTTAAAAATTAAAAAATATTTATACCAAAACATAGTCCATTCTATTCCCTTTTTGGGCCTGAGTTGTCCAGCTGTTTAAATAGTCGGAAGTTGGATTGCCAAGCATCGAACAACAAGAAGCATGTTTATAAGGTTTGAATGCTGGGATGTTCTTTGTATTGCAATCACGTGAAATTTCTCTCAATTGTGGGTAGTGTTTTTCCATTCATTTCCATTTCAGTTAATAAAGTCTTAATTTATTCAATTTTGTTTCAGTAAATAAAGTTTGAATCAATGGCTACTGTCCTAGTTTCTTCATGCCTTAATTGTATTCTCACCACGAGCGCAAGTAAACATCATTTCCTTTCCTCTTTCCCCTTTCACCTTTCTGCTATTTGCTTTCGAGCCATGTTTCTAATGGTGAATGGGAATTTTCAAAACGGAATTTGTTTGAGAGTGCAAATACGGTGGTGACAGTGGATCCAGAGTTCAGTAAATATGTGCTGGAGAACGAGGGAAGGTTGTTCCATAGCAAATACCTACTGTCAATGAGAACCATCATAGGCGAGTACAATGTTCTGGCTGTTCCATTGCATCTTCAGGAGGATATCGATAAGGCAAGTCCCGCCCCTTGATGTTGTTTATTCAAGATTCGAGATTCAATATTATATGCCTAGCAAAGGAGTTCCCACTCCCTTTCATTCTCTATAATATTTGATTCGTGCAGATTGTTTTGAATGTGATGGCAAAGAAACTGCTGGACTTAATCCAGAGGAGGATATGAAAGAAATTAAAAAACTTAGAGCTCTTAATGACTTGGCTGAAGCGATCGTAACCATCCCCATCAATATCCTGGGCACTCCTTTCGCAAAGCGAATTAAGGTGATTTTTAATTGTTTAGCTTTTAATGAATATTAGATTGGTTTTATTAGATTAAATATGTTGGAAATAATCTTATTTATTAAGAAAGTTTAAAATAATGTTGAAAAGTTATTAATTTATTTCTCATTCTTCCTATTTAATCTGATTAAAAATTTAAAAATATAAATTGAGGAAAGATAAGTATCATTTTTCAATTATTAAGATTTCTAAAATTTAGATAATTACGAACTTTAAATTCAATTTATTTCAACTCAATCATTTATATTTAGTAGTAAAAAGGATAAAAGTTTTGATAATGTATCTTATATTTTGGACTATTGTTTATAACCATATTTGATAAGACATTTATTTTTTTTGTCAGTCATTCAATCTCATCCAAAATATGTAAGAATGATAAATGTTAATAGTAAATGTTTAATATGATGTTGATAATTTTTATCTAATTTAATTCACAAAAATAAATAAAAATTAAAAAAAACTAATATATATGTATAGGTAATTGAAAGAATTTTATTTTTTTGGTAGTTATAAATAATCATTTTTTATATGTTTAGATTTATTATATCTTCATGTTAAGCAATTTATATATCTTTTTATACTTGAAAAGTAAAGAGGAAATGGATTTATTTTTAATTATATATAATAGTTTTTTTAATTGAGATTTTCACACTTCAAATAGTAAGTTAAGTAGGTTTGATAGGAAGAAAGGTTTCTAATTAAATATTTAAACTTGAACATTTTTGGTAAATAGTAACCTTTTAATAATTATTTAAGGATTTCAAATACACTTGTGTTAAAATGTTTGATACCCTCAAAGAATCATGTGGCACCACCCAAATAAAATGCAGTGGACCACAACTTTTTATCATATAAAGTTGATAACACTCAAAGAATTATGTGGCACCAACCAAAATAAAATGCAGTCAACCACAAAGTAAGAAATTACAAATAATCATATCATATAGGTTAAAAAATCCTTACAATTATTCCCTAGAAAATTTGATAACTCCTTTTTCATCTTGGGATTCTCTTAACCAACTTTGATTCCCTTCTTCCAACCATAAAGGGTTTTCACCTATTTTCTCTTCAAGCTATTGAGGCAAAGAGCCTGATTACTTATTGTTATATCATTAAAGCCTTAAATTAATTTATGATTTCTTGTTTGTGGTTGTAAACAAATATACCCTTTTCACGGATGCATAATGATCCTCTTTATCTAGTCTCTTATTTATCTATTTTAGTAGATATTCTCCAAGCCTTTTGTTAGAAATTATGAGAAGGTTTTCCTTACACAAGGAAATCAAGCCTTGAAGGAATATATCTATATTATTCCTTCTCTTCTTTTTGAATCTCAAAAGGTATTTGTGATCAAATGCTTACCCTTGAGGATCTCAAAAAGGTTGTTTCTTCTATGATTCTTACTTTATATTGTAAATATAGTGTTGCATGTTGAATTATACACAACATTTTTTAAATCTTCAAAATATTTGTTCGTGGTTTGTAATATATATTTTTCTACTTATTTGATGTTACCTGAAATGAATGGTCAGGTAGCACATAATTTTGTATTACATAATATAGGCATGTGCATCCGAATTAAACTATTTTTCTCATTTTATGAAGTTTCAAAGATTTCATAACATTTATCTCTATATATATCAAGTGGTAAGATGTAATTTTTCTTCTCAGTTGATGTTATCTTAAATTAAAGGTTGGATATCACATCTTTCTTATTTAGGTAAAAGAGGTATGTGTACCTAAACAAGACTTGATTGTGAATATGATTTTTTATGTTAATATACACATGTCATTTTCCAACCTATACCAACTTAGTTCATGGTTGGTAATATATTCTTTTTCTTCTCATTTGGTGTTATCTTGAATTAAAGATAGCATATCACAACCAAAAAATCTTTAAATGAAAGAGGTATGTGCACCTCAACATGATTCTATTATAAATATATGGAAATTCAATGTTGGACTAAGTTTGTGTATGTTGGAAAATACAATGTGTTGTTCAAATAAAAAGAAAAACAAAAAGAAACAGAAGAAATAAAGGAGGCTCTAACATCGATATGGAATTCCATTTAAATTTTATCATTGGTTACCTTGTAAAGGGTTCCTTATAGTGTATAAGGTGGCCTAATTTTTCTCCTATATTTGGAGCCACCCCTTACTTGGTAGATTAGCCCCAAATTTAAATTAGAGTTGGTCTATTTATTTTGTGTGGGATTCCAAATCCTTAGTAGCCTCCTTAATTTTTATGTTCCAAGATGGTCTTGAGAGGTATAAAATCAATGTTACCTCTCCCATTTAAGCGGGGGAAGGGATAATAAATGAATCGATCAATCAATCAATCAAACATCTTTGTATCACATCTCAACCTTATCAAGCATTTAAAGAGAAGTCAAGCATATTCAATAATTCAATAAATTCATGATGGTAAGCCTACAAATCATTATGAAAACATATATTTTATGATGTCCTTTTAGGTCTTTTTGGAGTCATGCAATTGTATCAATACTTGTGATCACATTTCAGGAAGTATTTGGATTCTCAAGGTATAAAACACTTCTCAACATGTAAGTGCAAGAATTTGAGTCCACTTCTAGCAGAACTTTTTGCATGCAAAACACTTTTGGAAAAAGATATTTTATAAAGAAATTTTCTACCAAATTAAAACCCATTTTAGATATGATTACATATATTATAAATACATAGTTTATTTTTAAATTGGACAAATTATTTTAATTTTTAAATAATTTCTAATAGGTTTCCTTATTTTTATAACATAAGAAAAATTATTTTCATTTAAAAAAAAAAAATTGTATAACATCAAACTATAGACAATTCTTTTATGTTTGAAAAAAAAAAAGAAAAACTCAAAATTATGAGTTTAGGTCAAATTATGTTTGTCGTACTCGAGGGGTTTCCAAAATAAAAATTATGCCCAATTGAAAAATAGTAGAAAAAAATATTCAGTAAAAATTTACAAAAAATATGCTGATCTTAAAAGTGATATTCCAAAATGATTCAAAAAAATACTTTCATTTAGGTTAAACTATGGTTGATGTATTTTTGCTGCTAAATGTCTATCTTTTGTAGTTTGTAAAGGGTTACTGTTCCCTTTAAAAACTACTTTACCCTTAATCGAAAACTATGGTTGACGTACACATGATTGTAAGGTCCCAAAGAGGTGAGTTTTCAATAGATCTTTTTGGAAATACCTATTGAAATCCATTTTTTACTATTTGGGTATTAATATAAATTACATATTGGGAAACTAGACTTTGAGTAATACATTTCATATTACTAACCTTTCTTAATATTCAATCTTTAAGTGCTTCAAAGTTTTTGATGAATTGGAACAAATTTTGAAAAACAAGGAAAACAGTTCCACTTTTTGGCCAAAAAGTGGACCCAACTTCTTGATGGTGCCCCTATTGTTGTATGTGAATACACCCACAAAGAATGTGAAGGTATATCATTAATAATACTATCACCTCCAATATAGCACACATCTATACCAATTTTAGGGATTTGCGATGTTCCTATCATTTCCTTTATTAAAATGTATATTTCCCTCCTTTCCACGGGTCATGTCAAATATTATTAGCACATTAATATTTTCACGCAATTTTTTTCCCCATTTTAAATATTAAATACATCAGAATTAACACCATAATTGGAATGACCATCCAACACAATATGCTCTTTGCTATATGCATGATAGATATACACATTATTAAAAGACTTTAAGATCTAACGAGCCTTGTTAATAATTGTTTTAGTAGTCCAAGAAGCCTTATTGGTTCCATCTAAGCATTTGATAATGTTTCTTGCATCACCTTCAATCCACACATTATCATAATTAAGATCCTTAGCTAGATTGATGACTTTAAGAGCGCCCATAGCTTCAGCAAAGTGATTGGTTTAGATACCCAGAGGACCCACTATGGTAAAAATACAAATTCTATATGAGTTTCTAATCACCCGACCAAATCCTATAGGACTAGGATTTACTTTTGACACCTCGTCAAAATTGGCCTTCACCTAGCCATGAGGAGTAAACATCCAAACATCCACATGACTAGGGTTAGTAGTGATCTTCATCGGAGGAGATAAATTCTAGCAATCATCATAACGCTTGAGAGTATCAGAACCTACCTTATCAGACCTATAAATAATTTCAAATAGACCCTTAAAAACATTGTTGGCAACAATAACAGGATTAGAAAATTTGTAATTTTGCTTTGAGCTCGGACATTTTCACTGATTAAAAAAATCCTCCAGAGTGTTAGAAAAAATCCAGCATAAATTCCACTCCTATAAAATGGAAGACCACACTTGGGAATAGAAGCTATAGTGAATAATAAAATGAAGAGAATATTTTGCATCGCTATAGCAAAGACAACATCTATTATGAAAATAAAATCACCTTTTAATAAGGTTATCCAAAGTAAGGGGCTTATTCTAAAGAAACAACCAGGAAAAGATATTAATTTTGGGAATAATTTTTTCATCTAGGTAGGCGTTAAAAATGGTTAGGGAAGCAAACCCCATTTGTAAAGACATAGCCAAATCCACTAAATACTTTCCATGAGGATTCCTTCCCCGAACAATTTTGTCCTTCAAGCCAACAGAGACGAACTTAGAAGAAAGAAGGATGCCAATGCCCAAGAGAGATTGGTAAATCTGAGAAAGAGAAATCCAATTGTTGTCTGTCTAGTAATCCTTAACAAACCCCCCAAATCTATTTTTACAAATGTCGCTCCAAATAATTAAGTTATGATTTTCAACCAGGGTTTTATCTGTCACGAGAAATCCTCCCAAAATATGATTTTACTGTCATCATACAAATTCAAAATTCTTCTAGTAACATCCAAATATTTATCCTTTCGAATCGAGTTCTGAATGTCAGAGCCATTAATAACAAAGTCAACATCAAATAATGCTTCGTCATAAGGATGAGCATGGAGATAATATCTTTTCCAAATAGAGATCCATCCTTTTTCTTCTCCAAATAGTCTCCAATTTTTTTTTGGCTAAAAGATATTTGTTAACCGATTTAATAATTCTCATCCCCAAACCTCCTTCAATTTTTGGTTTGCACACATTTTCCCAAGACAGGAGAGGAATGAGTTTTCTATCTTCAGTGCCAGACCACAAAAAGCGTTTCTCAAACTTTTCAATGGCCTCAAAATTTTTTGAAGGGATTTTAATTAGGCTAAGAGCGTAAATAGGAATTTTTTGGAGGGTAGATTTGAGAAGGAGAACCTTGCCAGCAAGGCTCAACAAAGCCCCTTTCCATCTAGCTAGCTTTCTATTGAATCTATCCAATATTTGGGTCCAAAAGGAGTTAGGTGGCTTAATACCCAAAGGAAGACCAAGATAGGTGGAGGGAAACTCCGTGATAATACATCCAAAAATATTTTAAATTTTATTTTTCTTATCCAAATGGGTATTTACAAAGAACAAAGATCTTTTGTTCCAATTTATCCTCTATCTTGTAGCTTCTTCATAGGTATTTAGGGATAATTTAATTTTTTACCTTCTTTCATAGTCGCTGCTCACATGGTGATAGTGTCATCTACAAATTTCTCAAGAGAGAAAGTCTAGTTAGAAGAGGTGGTCTTGAAACCTTGAAGTTTTCCTTCAGTCACAAAGTGTTGGAGGTATCTCCCCAAGCTTTCCACCATGATTGTAAAGAGAATGGGAGATATCGAATCTCCGTGTGGGAGAACCCTCGAGGGTTTTAAGAATAGAGACAGGGATCCATTAATAATGACAGTAGTGCTAGAAGTACAAACTAATTGGCTGGAAAGTTGGATCACGTTATCTCCAAAACCAAAAGAATTTAGAATTTTGACAAGAAAAGCCCAATCCACCCTTTCAAAAGATTTAGAAAGATCCATCTTAATAAAAAAAACCCTTGTTTCTTAGAAGCCTTCAAAGTATGGATATTCTCATGAAAAATCATTATGGAATCAAGAATTTGCCTACCTAGAACAAACTCATTTTGCTGGGGGAAATTATCAGTGGAAGAATCGCCAACATTCTAGTGGTTAATACTTTAAAAATAATCTTGTAGAAAGAGTTACAGAGGCTAATGGGTCTAAAATTATCGATATAATCTACCCCAAGGACCTTTGGAATGAACATAATGAAAATAGAATTAATCTCTTTAAGAAGACTCCTGGAACCAAAGAAATCTTTTACCACATTTGAAATGTCCTTTTAATCAATATGCTAGAATTTTTGAAAAAGAACATGGGAAACCCATAAGGTCCTAGTGACTTCTCACCCTCAAAAGAAAAGACAAAATTTCTAATTTCCTTATTAGAGGGTATAGAAATTAAGGCCCTATTATGATTTTGATTAATAATATTAGGAAGAGTATCAGTAAGTTTTTCATGTTCCATAGCATGAAGAGTATGATCAGAAGAAATGAGATTGGAAAAGTACCTTACAACTTCATTTATGATATCATAATCGTTATCAATTTTACCTCTCTCTGAAGATACAAAATAAATTATGCTCATTTATTTGTGCTTGATGGTAGTGATGTGGAAGTATTTAGTATTTTGTCTCCCTTATCCAGCCACACAGATCTGGATTTTTGCCTCCAGAAGACTTCTTCTTTGGCAATAAGGTCATGATTTTTAGAAAGGCCATAAGATTCCTTCTCTCTCAGATTAGAGAAAGGCCTTCCTGTTGGATTCTAACTTGGATGTCCTTAAAATCTACCTGGGCATAAGCTTTCATAAGAAATATGTCACCAAAGATTTCCTTGTTCCATTTTCTGACTTTTTCCTTAACAATCCTTAGATTCTTAGTAACTTTGTACATAGCGGACCCGTCCACCTTAGAGTTTCACCAATCCTTGATGTTATAATCAAAAGAAGGATGGGAGAGCCACATTTTCTCAAATCTAAATAGAAAATTCATCTTGCAATTAAAAGGGCCAACCAGCAAATCAATAGGGTAACAGTCAGATCTAATCTTAGCAATAGAGGATAAAGTAGAAAAACTATTGAGCGAACCATTCATTATAAATAATGGCCCTATCTAAGCATGCCTAAATGAGATCCTTACCCACTCTTCTATTAGACCAGGTATAATTTATTCCTTTAAGATCAACATCAATAAGATCCTGATGGTTTATGAAATCCATGAGTTCAAGTCTCCCATCCAGCTGAGTGGAAGACCCACCATAATTCTTATCATCTCTAAGAAGGGTATTAAAATCCCACATAATCATCCAATAACTATTAGGGAATTTTTCTCTGCAATATGAAACCTTGGCCCAGAATGTAGCTCTACCAGTCTTAGATTTTGGAGCATAAATATTAGAAATGACCCAATAAAAGTCATTTCTAATATTATGAAACATCACATACACCAATTTATCTTATTCTAAAACTAAAATACCTCTAATAAATTTTTGATTCCAAAATAGAGAAGTTACTACAGAAGCTCCCTCAGAGCTACTACCAACAACACTACAATTCTTAAAGAGTTTAATCTTTTCAACTTTGTCCTTACTCATTTTAGTTTCCTGAATTAGAAATATATTAGGCTTCTCATCTCTGACAAGATTATGAAGAACATCATGCTTATGAGGTACATTAAGCCCTCTAATGTTACATGAGATTATCTTAATATTTAACTGGGGGATAAGGCATCCTGGATAGTAATTTTCCTTCCATCCACAATATCCTGCATACATTCGAGCTCCCGAGAAATCTTAAGAAATATTTCCTATTTACGCTCTTAGCCTATTTAAAATCCCTTCAAAATTTTCTAAGGTCATTGAAAAGATTCAGAAACGCTTTTTGTGGTATGGCACTGAAGAAAGAAAATTCATTCCTCTCATGGCTTGGGAAAATGTCTGCAAATCAAAAATTCAGGGAGGCTTGGGGATAAGAATTATTAAATCAGTTAACAAAGATCTTTTAACCAAAAAAATTGGAGACTATTTGGAGAAGAAAAATGATGGAGCTATATTTGGAAAATAAATTATCTCCATGATCAACCTTATGACGAAGCATTATGTGATTTTGACTTTTCTATAAATGGCTCTGACATTTAGAACTCAATTTTGAAGGCTAAATATTTGGATGTTACTCGAAGAATGTGGAATTTGGATGATGGTAGTAAAATCATATTTTGTTAGTATTGCTCGTGACAGATAAAACCCTGGTTGAAAATCAGAACTTAATTCTTTGGAGTGGCATTTGTAAAAATAGATTTGGGGGGTTTGTTAAGGATTACTAGAGAAACAACAATTGGATTTCTCTTTCTCAGAATCACCAATCTCTCTTGGGAATTGACATCCTTCTTTCTTCTAAGTTCATCTTTGCTAGATTGAAGGAAAATAGAATTTCAGGAAGGAATCCCGATGGAAATTATTTAGTGGATTTTGTTATATCCTGACAAATGGGGACATTGCTTCCCCAACTGTTCTGGATGTCTACCTGGATGAAAAAAATGTTCCCAAAATTAATATCTTTTCCTGGTTCTTTCTTCAGAATAAGCCCCTTACTTTGGATAACCTTAGTAAAACGGGATTTTATTTTCATAACAGATGTTGTCTTTGTTGTAGCAATGTAGAATATACTCTTCATTTTCTTATTCACTGTATCTTCTCTTCCCAAGTCTGGTCTTCCATTTTTTAGAAGTGGAATTTACGCTGGATTTTTCCTAACACTCTGGAGGATTTTTTTAATAAGTGGAAATTTCTGAGCTCAAATCAAAATTATAAAGCCTTCTAGGACCCGGTTTCTCCTCTCTTGACTTGGAACATGTGGAAGGAATGCAATAGTAGGGTATGTAGAGACAATTTTTCTCATCCTGTTATTATTTCTGACAAAAATTTTAAGTCTCTATTTAAGATTATTTATAGGTCTGATGCTATCAAGCGTTGTGACGATTGCTGGAATTTATCTCCTCTGATGAAGATCACTACTAACCCTAGTGATGTGGATGTTTGGATGTTACCTCCTCATGGCTAGGTGAAGGCCAATTTTGACGAGGTGTCAACAGGAAATCCTAGTCCTGCAGGATTTGGTGGGGTGATTTGAAACTCATATAGAATTTGGATTTCTACCATGGCGGGTCCTCTGGGCATCTAAACTAGTCACTTTGCTGAAGCTATGGGCACTCAAAAAGTCATCAATCTAGCTAAGGATCTTAATTCTGATAATGTGTGGATTGAAGTTGATGCGAGAAGCATTATCAAATGCTTAGATAGAACCAATAAGGCTTCTTGTACTATTAAAATAATTATTAACATGGCTCATTAGATCTTAAAGTCTTTTAAGAATGTGTGTATCTATCATGCATATAGCGAAGTGCATATTATGGTGGACAATCATTCCAATTATGGTATTAAGTCTGATGTATTTAATATTTAACATGGGGAAAACAAGTTGCGTAAAAATATTTAATTACTAATAATTTTTTACAGTACTCGTGGAAAGGAGGGAAATATACGTTTTAATAAAGGAAATGATACGAGCATCGCAAATCCCTTAAAATGTAAAGATGTGTTCTATATTAGAGGTGATAGTGTTATTAATAATATAGCTTCACATGCTTTGTAGGTGTATTTACATTCAATAATAGGGGCGCCTGCAAGAAGTTGGGTCCACATTTTGGCCAAAAAGTTGAGCTGTTTTCCTTGTTTTTCAAAATTTGTCCCAATTGATCAAAACATTCGAAGCACTTAAAGATTGAATCTTAAGAAAGTTCAGTACTATGAAATGTAGTACTAAAAGTCTAGTTTCCCAATATGTAAATTTATATTAATACCTAGATAATAAAAATTGGATTTCAATAGGTATTTCCAAAAAGAACTATTGAAAACTCACCTTTTTGGGACCTTTCATCCATGTGTACGTCAACCATAATTTAACCTAAATGAAATTATTTTCTTGAAGCATTTTGGAATATCACTTTTAAGATAGTCATGATTGATGAGCATATATTTTTGTAAATTTTTACTGAATATTTTTTTCTACTATTTTTTAAATGGGCGTAATTTTTATTTTGAAAACCCCTTAAGTACGACAAGCATAATTTGACCTAAACTCATCATATTTGAGTTTTTCTTTTTTTTTTCAAACATAAAAGAATTGTCTATAGTTTGATCTCATACAATTTTTTTTTTTTTTTTTAAATGAAAATAATTTTTCATATGTTATAAAAAATAAGGAAACCTATTATTTCACCCTTATTGACCTGTTTTATTAGAAATTATTTAAAAATTAAAGCAATTAGTCCAATTTAAAAATAAACTATACATTTATAATATATGTAATCATATCTAAAATGGGTTTTAATTTGGTGGAAAATCTCTTTAGAAAGTATCTTTTTCCAAAAGTGGGTTTTGCATGCAAAAAGTTCTGCTAGAAGTGGACTCAACTTCTTGCACTTCTGGAATAAAATAAACAGATTATTCTAGTATTGAAATATACTATAAACGAAAGGAAAGTAATTTCAATCTAAAGAAATAAATTGTAGTAAATCAACAAATATGTTCAACAATAGTAGGGTGGGGTCTTATGGGGCCGCTTATGCTTCTATTTTTAAGGAAAATGAGGCTCCATGAAGAAAAAATAAATTTTGGAAGGAAAAATATTTTGTTTAATTTTTTTTATTATTGACAAAATATAGGAGACCAAGCTAGTGTACTATGAGCATGGCTAAATTTGATGGCCATATTGGTCACTTTTTCACTTTTGGATCGTATATGACAGCCTGAAATGTTTTTAGACCGTGTGAATTGACATGGTGTATCATAAATATGACACTTTAAATTATTAATAAACCATAAAAAAATATTATAAGACATATAGTATTTTACTTTATAATATAAATATATGCTATTTTATAATGTTTATGATAAAATATAAATTTATTTAAATATTTAAAAATGATAGATATGAATGTTTCTACATTTTAAAATATTTCAATATGGATTTAGGAACTTTCTATCATTAATAATATAATTATTAGGTGATCATTAATATTAGTATGTGATATATATGTTTCTATTTTGTTTATTATATATTATATTAATTTAAAATCTTTTTTAAAATAAAGCATGTGAACTTAGAAACTTGCTTAATTAATTTGAGATTTTTGTATATATTAGTAATTTATAATTATTTTCTAATTTTATTTTTTTTAGCACAAATAAAAGTTTCTATATGGTTTATTGTATGTTATTATTAATTTAGAATCTTTTTAATTTAGAAGAATTTAATATAAATTATTCAATAATATATATTTTTTACAATCAATCTTTTTAATAAAATGTAAAATGAAAAACATTAATATAACAGGTAGGGGTGACTATCAAAGGCCTGATGTGAGACCACCAACTTCCTTAAAACTAGAAAATATATAACCTATATATAAAATATCATTGAATTTTTTCTCGGCGTATTTTTTATAGGTTACATATTTTCTAATAGCAATCATGGCCCGTGTAAGACATTGAATAAATTATTATATAATTATATAAAATATAACAAAGTGAAGTTTTAGGGTTTACGATCTAGGCTATAGTTTACATCATTGTTAGGGTTTTGGTTAGTGATATATTTAGATTTAGCATCATTCTCAGGTTAGAGAAATAATTAGGGTTAGGATTAGGCTTAGTTTTAAGGCTAGGGATAGGGTTTAGGTTGGGGCTAGGGTTAGAGTTAGGATTATGGTTAGGCATAGTGTTTAGGGTTATGGTTAGAATTATAATAATTATTAGGGTTACATAATATTTAAGGTTAGAATTAGAGTGAGGATTACCGTGAAGGTTAGGTTTACAATAAGGATTAGGATTGTGATTAGGGTTAAGGGTTAAGATTGGGATTATGTTTATAGTTAGGGTTTATACAATTGTTAGGATTAGGGTTTGGGCTATGTATAACAATGAGGGTTAGGATTATGGTTAGGGTTTATTCTATGTTAGATTTAGGGTTTGGGTTTAGGTTATGGTAAGGGTCAGGAATAATATTAAGGTTATGATTAGGCCTGGTTTGTTTCGCAGAATTGACCAGGAATTGGCATTTTCGAATACGAGAATTGTCAAATTTAGTGTTTCTTTCCAAAATTAAAAATTGGAATAGGGTTATGCGAATTTTAATTTTGGGTCATTTTGAGCATTCTACAATTCCCTCTCAGACTTGGAATTGCAATTGGAATTGAGAGTATTATTTTGGGAAGGAAAATGCATTCTCATTTTTGTGTCAATAATGTATATTATATTGCTATAAGGATGTATATATATATACATGTGTGTATATATACACATGTATATATAATATATAAACACATGTATATACACTTGTATGTATACACATACATGTATGTGTGTGTATATATATATATACACACATACATGTGTATATATACATATGTGTATATTTGTGTATACACAGACATGTGTGTATATGTGTATACATGTGTACATACATACATGTATGTTTATTTACACACACACACACACACACACACACACATATATGTATATGTATATGTATATATAGAGACACAGACACACACATACATGTATGTATGTACACATGTATACACATATAGACACATGTGTATGTATACACACATATACATTTATATACACACATTTGGGTATATATATACATGTGTGTATACATATGAGTGTATATATGTACATGTATATACATGTATGTATATATACACACATGTATATATACATACATACATA
>MU227375.1:2417993-2439371 GCA_018584345.1 Thuja plicata | reverse complement strand
CGTGCGTGCTATGCTTTCCACCAATGTTATGGTCAAAATTTTGACCAAATATTGGTCAAAATTTTGACCATTGCACTAAAGATTTTGACAGCGATTTCTGTCAAATTAAACAAGAGCTATAGTCGAAATTTTGACCTCTATTTTGGTCGCAATTACGACCAATAATAAAAACATCAAAATTTTGACAAAAAAAGATCGACGAAAGGTTTGGTCGTGAATTCGACCAATTACTGTCAAAATTTTGACCAATTTTTTTTAAAATTTGAACTCAAATTTACTAGTGATACTTGTAATTGTCTGATCATGTATCTCTGTATTATTTACTTATACTTAATCCAAGTTCTCCTCTGTCATGAATTTTTCTAAACGTTGGCCTCTTAACAACTTTGTAATGTGGATTTCTAAATTGAATTCATGAATTCGGTTAATCCACTTACATCTCTTACCAGTCACTTCTGATTGGGTATGAATGTCTTTCATAGCTGCATGAGGCACATATGCCAGCACCTTAGCACAAACTAAGTATGGTCTAAAATATTATACAGGTTTTACTAGGGAATATGCTTGCTTCTCTATCATCTCATAATTCAGTTCTGCAGCTTGGAGAGATTTACTAAAAAAGGCTATTGGGTGTTCAAAATTCTTTTCATCCTTTTGTAATATAAAAACATCTATAGTGTGAAAAGATGCAAATAAAAATAAAGAAAATGGCTTACTATAATCTAGATATTTCAAAATAGGTGCCTTTTGTACTGATTTTATTATTCTCTCAAATGCTATTTGAGCTTTCTCACTCCCTTGAAATCTTGCATCTTTTTTTAGCAATTTGATAATCAGTTTGACAATTTCAGCAAAATTAGCTATGAATCTTCTCACAAAATTTATCTTCCCTAAGAAACATTGTACTCCTTTTATATTTCTTGGAGAAGTGACCATTTGTATAGCCTTTATTCTCTCAGAGTCTATCCTAACTCCATCTTTGGACACTATATGTCCCAACAACTTTCCCTCTGTGACTGCAAAATGACATTTTCTAGGGCTTACTAAAACAACATATTCTAAAGCCTTATTAAAAAATTTCTCAAGATGCTCACAGTGATCCCCTATTTTTTTAGAATATGCAGTCAACTCATCTTGATAGATAACCATGAATAGATCAATAAATTCCTTAAATGCCACATCCATGGCTCTTTGGAAAGTTGCTCCTGCATTTATTAATCCAAAGGGCATTTTGACATAGACATAGGTTCCCAATGGAGTAGTAAAAGTAGTCTTAAATTGCTCTAATTATTTCACAAGTACCTGGTTGTAGCCTTAGAATCCATCCATCATTGATAGCAACTCACAACCAGCTACCTTATGCAAAATTGCTTCCATGTTTTGTAGAGAATAGTTATCCTTTAGGGAAGCAATATTAAAGTTTCTTAAATTTACACACAGTCTTATATCACCATTCTTCTTTCTTACTGGTACTAGGTTTGAGATCCAAGTTGAGTGTCTGATAGGCTGAATAATTCCAACATCTTTTAACTTCATCAACTCCTATTGCATCTTAGGAGCCAACTAAGGATTAATAGGTCTTTGTTTTTTCCTAAATGGTTTCATATCAGTTTTAAGTGGGATTTCATGTTGGAAAAGATCCTCTGTATAAGCTTTAATATTTTCATATGACCAAGCAAAAACATACTTATGTTTTCTTTGTAATCTTATCAAGTTGGTTCTAACATGAGATTCCAATCCTTTTCCAATGTAAATTATTTGAGGAGTGGTATGTGAACCCAAATTTATCTCCTCTAAATCCTAAATTTTGGCATTGCTTCTTCCTCATATATGTTCACTTTGATTAGTAAACAATGCTTCTAGTTCTACCAATCCTTTAGGAATTTGGTTAAAACTAAGTTGGACAACCTCATCCCCTAGTACACAATCCTTACCATCAATGACCTCAAGTAGATTATTGCAATCTATACATTGGTCTTCATAATGATCAAGGAACTGAAGAAATCAAAGGATATCTTGGTCATCCTCAAACACTTGGTAGTTGTAAATTTTTTCTGGGACAAATGGTCTTCTTTTTACTTCAATAATTGATACCCCATTTAAGGTCATATCATCAGTTTTCAAGGAAACATTAGCCAAGAAATCTGCCATAATGTTTCTTGACCTTTCCATCCAATTTATATTCAAGGCATCAAAAAACTCTATTTGATCCCAAATAGCATTCCTATACATTTGTAATCTATCATTCTTTACAACATATTTTGACCTTACATAGGCTACTACTAATTATGAGTCACCATAGACTTTCAAACATTTTATACCATGTTTAGTAGCAATAGCTAGCCCTACAAAGAATGCTTCATATTCTGATGTATTAGTTGTACACTGAAAAGATAGCATAAAAGAAAATTTGAATGTGGTACCTACTGAAGATATGAGTAGAACTCCGGCTCCTGATCCTTCTTTTGAACAAGCTCCATAAAAATACATCTTCCACAAACCATCACTCTATGTAGTTAGCTCCTTCACCAAAGGATCAACATTTTCACACTAGTGATAACTCCTTTTGATTCTAAAATTTTCCACGTCAATATCAACATAGTAATTAATATTTGTGTCCTTGTGAAGTTCTATCATATGAGGTGTTCATCCCTCTCTAGACACATTTACATTATTTCCAGATATATTGAAAGTGGCATAAGATAAGTCATATTGAATATTTCCACCCATTGAGGCACTCCACTTTGGAGATAACAACATGTCATAGTGTGGTGGTATGTCAAACTCCAATACACTCATAGCTAACACTGTATCTGGGCACATGGCTGATTTGTAGGAAAGGGATTCAATAGTTCCCATAATAGGGATTTCTCTTGAGTCCATTGCTTGAAACCTCCCATGAAGAGTGTCTACTTGTAAACCCATGGATCTCCTAATTTCTACAAGCATTACTGTATTTGATTCTCCTAAGTCTATCATACAATTTTTTAGCATCTTCCCGTTTATAACCAATGTTACGAAAAAAGGGTCAACAACCCTTGGAGAAGTATTTGTATTCAAGTAGATCTGAGGGATCTCAAAAATCATCCCTTCAGGATATTTTCCCTTGTTGTTGAGTCTTATTTCAATATGCTCTATTTTTTGAGGTTTTATTGGTGACACATTATTTAATACTGTCAAAACTTTATCTTTGTACTCTTTTATTCTGATCATCTAAAGGAATGGGACCTCCACTATCATCTAAGATAAACATTGTCCCATATCTACTAGAGTATATTTTACATCTGAGGTTTTATATTTTTCTAAAGTAATGTTATTCTCTTCTACCTGAATATTCACAATAGGCTCTTCCCTCCTAGATTTCTTATTTTCTATTTTTGGGGAAGAAGAACTTTCTTCTAGCTCTTTAGCCTTGTCTACATATACATATTTTTGCTCATTATCTTTGTTTACTATCTTCACCTTAGGTCTATTTTAATTTTCCCCAGGTCCATCCTTTTTAGGTACATATTTGGCATCTGTTTTATTTTCTTTTACAAAGATGCTTGATGGTTGACTACCAGCATTACCCACAACTTTGTTTCTTAGATGATAATTGTTTCTTTCTTTTCTCACTTAGTCAGCAGTGAATCTAGATTTTTCCTCATCAAAGGATTTTGTCACTACTGAGGGTTCCTGACTATTTTGGGCATAACACCTTATGTGATCAACCCTTTCATCTTCTTCACTATCTGATAAGACTTTCTGTTGATGAACTTCAACTCTTCCTTGTGAGCCATATATGTCATGATTTTCAATTTCTTCATTAGAATCCATATCATGACAAGAATATGCATTATTCATATTATAATCACATGTATCATCTTCATCCTTGTCATGCTCTTCATTTGATTTTAAATCTAAAGAAACTATGCAAAAATTAGGATTCTATGGTGCCTCACAGGCTTCACACCAGAAGTCAACATTGCACATGTGAATAGCATTTTTGTGTAAAGGATCAATAGACCTATTCTCAGTTTTGTCTTTTCTTGGTAGAGAAATACACTTACCATCCTTAAATTGGTTACCATGGGGGTAGTTTTTCATCCTATTTTTTGGATTGTAATTATTATTGTAGGATGGCTTGCTATTCTATGGAACCTTATACTCTCTATAATTAGGTTCTTTTTTATTATTCTTATTAAAGCATGGATCTTCCCTTTTACCCAATTTCCTTAATATCATTTTGTTAATTTCTATGTTCACAGTTATTTTATAGGCTTCTTTAAAAGTTCTAGGTTTTTCATCCCTTAGTGCATAGCCCATTTTTGAATCAAAGGCATTAAGACAAGTAGCAAGACATACCTTTTGGTCCAAATTCATCTTTTGAAAAAGGTTATGCATAGATCACTAAAACCTTATATTGAACTTTATTACTTCTTCATTTAAGTTCTTCCTTATGTTTTTAAATTCATTAAGAAAAAACCCTTCATTAGTTTTGTCACCATATTGATACTTGAATAGATCAATTAGTTCATCCATTGTTCCCACAGAACCATGAGATAAGCTCCTAAACCATTCCCTAGCATCCTCTACTAGAGATTGTACAAATAACTTCATAAGAACATCTTCATGATTGATATTTAAATCATCTATAACTATTACCCAAATTTTTACATGCGGGATAGTAATCAGAAAACAATAGGAAAATTTTGCATAAAGAGACATCTTTTTAACATTATTATTCAGTAAGTAAAGATGCATACATTTCCATCACATTCATATTACCATGTTTCATTTGTACTCTAAGTATTGATCAGTTTCACAATTTCAAATTCATAAATGATCATTACATTGTGCATTCAAAACTAAATGTATTAGACAAGTGTTCCTTCAGGGTTACATCTTGCATAATGAAACTTAGAGGACATATGCATAAAATAAAGTAAGAGCTTGAAGCATGATGACGTCTAGGGTCTATGTATTGCCTTTAAGAGGTCTTCCAGTTTCTGCAATGTACATCTGCATCATCTGAAGTCTTCACGTCTTGGTTGTCTTGGTCTTGTCTTTGTTTATCCTCCATCCTAGGTCTTCTATTGTTCATGTTTCCTGCATCATCATGGTGGAAAAGATGTTAGATCCAATTGGATCTAAGAAATACATAGTTCACTAAAGAACACCATTCATTAGTCAAACTTCTAGGACTGTATATTTACTAATTACATCAATGCAATAGAAAGATACACATCTGCATTAATAGAATAATAGCATCAAAGAGACATCTTTTTGAATTCCTTACTATATTTGAAGCATGCATTATTAAAAGAGAAAAGGAAGATGCAGTTCATAACAATTGGTACAAGGTTGTTGCATGTTGTTATAAGTTTAATGTTTACTAAAAATATGCAGAGTACGGTAATGTTGTTATAAGATGCATGTACAAGAAGCAAATGTACCAATATGCAGAATTCAACATTGATGTGTAAGAAATTGATTATAGTACAGTGACATCCAATTTAATTCATGTGCCTATGAAGATATAGTTTTTTTAAAAATGCATATTTAATGAAAAAATCAAATGATAATGCTGTCTGACGATGTAAAAGATATGTCACTATGATCTAATGCCAATATACAGATGTCAGGAGAGTGAAAATAGTATTATCAAATGTTGTTATAAATTTGCAGGAGAAAAGGAAAAGAAAAGCATATCTCTGGTTTGAGAGCCAAGCAGATATAGAAAATGAGATGTGCTTTGGATAAACTTCATGTTATAAATGTTTCCCATGGGAGTCACGAGCTTGTGCTCGAACCCCATGGGTGGTGTTTTACAAAAAAAATGGAGTAAATAGTATATTTATACACTATATCTTACTCAAAAAAACTACATATTCTAAAAATGTTCAGACAGTAATAGATGGAAAACAAAAGCATTAGTTACATTAATGATGCATATCAAACATGTAGTATTCTTAGTTTAGATTCCCACGGCCAATAGTGTGAAGATGTATTTTGTTTTCTAACATTATTGTCTTGATGTTAAAGAAAAATTGAATGGAGTCTACAAACAAGACAAAATGTTAGGGAATGCATCTCTCAATCAAAGAAAAGACAACTTGCAGATGTTCTGTGTTTACTTCCAGATTTGTGGAAAGAGGCATGTGGGTATCCTATTTTTATTTCCTTTCATCCAACATAGGGGTGAAATAATAGAGAGAGTGCTACCAAGTAAAGCAACAGAGGACATAACTTAAAGTGACGCTATAGATTTTATGATGCAGAAGAGGAGACACAGTTGATGCTTCAGCATAGTAAAGAAACATTGCAAAGTGTAAATCTAACAGACATGCTCACTATTAAAATAGAGCTAAGTTTCTAGTAGGCAATAGAAATGAAATCCCTAAATCAATGAGATCTTCCTAATTTTCAAGCAACAGGTTAAGCAGAGGGAAAGTAGTAGATGTGTTATTTATCTCAAAATACTAAGATAGATGAAATAAAACTCATTTTTTGCCATGAAGAAAGGAGCTTGTGCTCATTGTCAAAATCACACTTTAAAAGTGAGCAAAGATTTAACATCGAGTTCACTACCAGTCAAAGCATAAGATCCAGCCTAACTATCTTTCAAATTAGTTCCATCCTGTGCTTCAAGCAATAAAACTAATGAGAAAAATGTCAAGTTCTACATGTGTTCTTGAGTACATGAAAGTGGCAGTCTACAAGGATGGAGCTCTTGATTTAAAGTTAAATCTCATAGTCAAAGTATCATGTTACAATTCTAGCATTCAAGCCGTAAGGAGAGGATAGAAAACATTAGTACAAGCAATACGTGGATTTGAGCCACAAAGTGAAGTAACAACTCTTAGTTTTTTTATTAAAACAATAGTAAGAAAAATCCCAAAATCCATGCAAGACAAAGAAAATGAAGAAAAAAACCAAAACTTCATATTCAAAATATAGCTATAGATAGTGGCAGATTTCAAGTTGCAGGCTGCCATGGGTAAGGGTTTAGATTGCAATTTTTTCCCCAAATATCAAGTGCAAATAAAAAATGCGAGGTTATGCTATGGAGTCAATGATGATTTCCAAAGAAGAAACAGAGTGTAAAAGTAACACAGAGGGTAGAATTATCTAAAAATGGTGCCAAGAAGTAAATCTTGAGTTCATACACAAATGCAGCGCCATGTATTACAGAGTCTAAAGAGCTATAGCTTCCAGTTTAAGTGCAGCCACGACAAACATACACAGAGCCCAAGCTCTCATATGATAGTATGCTAAATCCAAGAAGGAGAGCTCAAATTCCACTGAAAAAACATGCAGATGCAAAGTGCCATACATTATGGCATAATAACTCACTATTTGCAGACTTCTAGCTCAAGCATCAAACATACAAAACCCAATAATGAATACAAAACAACAGCATGGTGGCATCCAACAATAGGAAACCCTAGATTTTCTCCAAAAGATATACTTCAAAATGAAATGTGATAATGCCTATGTCAAAATGGATAGTTTTTGAAATCCATAGTACTGAGGATTTAATGCCTGACTGATTGCAGTGCATGATAGCTCAATCACCAGAGATATTTTGCATTGTGTTGGCTATGATAAAGTTAGCCTAAACATTGGTATTGGCTATACTGGGGAGTTAGGGTTTTTTATGCAAATGTAGTGGATTGGGTTATGATTTGGGTTAGTTTAATGTTTTTTGAAAAGTAATTTGTAAATAAGTTGGTAACTTTGTAAAAAGATGTAAAATCTTTAATCACCAACTTTAGGGGGCTTACATTGGTGGAGAGGATTGGTAAAATCATATAAAAAGATGTAAATCTTTTAGATACCAATTACTTTAGGGGTATCTCATTTTCAAAATGGGCCTTTAGGGGCTAGATTTTAGGCTCTAATCGTGCCTTAGATTTAGGAATGTGCTATTGCTGAGGAGCTTGATGGGGGATAATTTGTAGGCATCATTTAGGCCTCTAATTTTGGGTTATCTTTCTGTTTGAGATGGACTTTTTGAGGGAGATCTCATTTTCGAGATGAGCCATGTGGGCTATTTAGTGGACCTTTACTTCATAGTTAGGGGTTCAAAATCAGGAGAGAAGGTTTTTTTAGTGAACTATTGGTTCCTATAGACCTTTTTTATGTTTTTTATAACCACATTTATAGGTTCTTGAAGGAAATAAGAATAGGCTTTCTGATTACATCAATTTCTAACTATTGGATCCAATCCTATTGTTCTTTTCTGCATTAAGTGTTGTATATTTTATGTGATCTGATAAAGTGAATTGTTTCTAATTCCTTTCCTATGTTATCAAAAATTAGGCTTTTTGCAGAATATGTAATTTTGTTGTTAGTTTTTACCGTTTGCGGTATGAACCCTAATAGTGAATTCTAGTCAACCTTTATGTTGAGTTGAGAATGACAAATGTAGCTTAGTGATTTTGTAGTTGGGGATGCTATTTTTTTCTAAAATCATGATAGATCTAGAGTAGTTTTGGTGTATCACCCAATTTCCCATTCAGTTTTAGATCATTCTTTCCTTTTCTCATTAAGTTATTATTAATCAGGAGGTGATATCCCAAATCAGGTAGGAACCGGCCTAGAATCTAGAGACTCCTTCTCAAACATAGTCTACCCACAACTAGACAAGGTTTCCATTGTTAGGATAGGATACCTATAAAGCCCCAATGCCTAAGATGGGGTGGTAATTCTAAGCCTCAACAGTTTTTGGCATGCCCAGTGGGACCAAGAGGTCATAGATTTCATAGTTCTTGCTGGCTTTGGTATGCATCTAGCAGGTTGCAGGCCTTTAGGAGGTCAATTTTATGCATATCTGATGACTCTAAGGTTATATCTACTGGTTTTATGCAGATTTAGTGCCTAAGATGGATTAATATCCTCCATTTTATGAAGATGTTTCTGGATGTTCTTAATATCAACCATATCAGTACAGCCCTGCTATTGTTTTTGTTCTAGAATTTGAAGGACAACATTCATCTCATGTTTATCACCCTCCAACCTAGCAGCAATTTTCTTGGTAGCATGCATACTAGTAGCCATGAAGGAGTTTCTTTTATGATTCTCAGAATTATCCCCAACATGTTCAAAACATGAGCCTTGATGATATTCTGAAGAACTTTCAAGAACAACTAAGATCTATGGAGAAAAAGCAAGAGTATGGCATACATCAAGAGGAGCTACCTTATCAAGCTCACATACAACAACAAGAGATGGAGGCTCAAAGGTATGAGCAGGAGTTTATTACCAAGCAAGTTGCATTTAAAGAGGAACAGATGAGGCAGTTAATGACAAAATTACAATAGCTAGAAGCTCAGGCAACTTCTTGTGCCCTTAGTCAGCCTATAATCCAAGAAAGATCCAAGCTGGACATTCCAAGTTATAAGCCTACAAAAGAAGTAAGAAAGCCCCTACAAGAGCCCTTGATTGAGCATGGTCAACCAGCCCACTTTATTGCTTCTTAGTCAAAGATGTGTAATGTAGCTATGCCAGAAGAGAAAGATACCAAGTTGCCATGGAAGCCCTCATGGACTAAACACCTTGGCTTCCAAATTCCAAATATTAATAAGGTGGTTCCATGTGAGTCATCTCCAGATTAGGGAGATGAGAAGGAGGTGATTATTTCAAATCTGATAGAACAAGTAGCAGAGGCTCAAGATATAAGAGACTCTTTTGAGCAAGAAGAGATGGTTACACTTTTTGAGGAGTTACCCTCTTTTGTAGATCAAGAGAAAGAAGAGGAGATTCCAGTCACTTTAGGACAACAAAGTGTACAAGATCAAGAAAATGATCAAATCTTAGAGAATGATTTTGATAACATTATTTGTAGAGTTATGTGAGAAGTTTGAGATGTCAGAGTTTGTGCCTATTCAAAGGTGCTCTATGTTGCAAGATTTTATTTCTAATAATTGTGTAGGAATGCAAGCTGGAACCAAGTGCTCCAGATTTCTAGGAGATCAATAGTTTTGATAAGCTCCTATGTGACTTGACAGAAGATAATGGTGTTTTGACCATGGAGGAGAAGCTCACATGGCTACTAATGATGCAAAATAGCCATGAGGCACTAGAGGAAAGTAAAGAAACCAACAAGGAGAGCCCCAAGTTTATACTCACAAGAGGCTATCCAATCCGGTATCTAGCCCAGTTGGAGACTAAAGGAGAGTCCCCATTTACAACAACTCATGTTTGTGAAGAGGTTGATCAAGAAGATCCAGAACAACATGCTAATTTAGTTTTCTTCTACCAACAGAGTAAGGTAAGTCAATATACTTTCTCTCTTTTTGAAATGTTGCATGAGTTGGTTGTATATGCTTCATTGTTTAGTTCTCTTGTATTTTTCAATCAGCATGTGCATCATTTCAATTTGAGGAGGAAAGACAAATATTTCAATAAAATAGTAAATGGTTTTGTTTAGAAAAGTTTATGGCTGGTTAGGTTAGGGTAGGTTAGTTTTCCAGTTTTTCCTAAGTGTTATCAAGCACATTTAGGTCAATTTTAGTTTTATTTTTCCTAGTTTTCAATAAGTCTTCAAGTTTGCAAGGTCTTCCAAGGTTGCTTTCCAAATCTACAAATACAAGAAAATCATTCCTCAATGATCAAGAATACATCTACAATTTGTGGTAATGAAGTTTTGCTTCACTATCACAAATCATAAAAATATACACAATCATTGGGAAATGGTTTTCTTATATCCACAGATTAGGTTTAGGGTTTCCATATGTGATCAACAGACTCAATGCCCAATGGACTATTTTAGGCTACTGGTCCCAATGTCAAGTAGGCAGACTTCCATTAGAGGTCACTAGAATTGTTACCCAAATTCTTACATGCAGAATAATAATAAAAAAATAGTAAGAAAATTTTCATAAAGAGACATCTTTTTAACATTACTGTTTAGTCAGTAAAGATGCATGCATTTCCATCAAATTCATATTACCATGTTTCATTTGTACTCTAAGTATTGATTAGTTTAACAATTTCAAATTCATAAATGATCATTACATTGTGCATTCAAAACTGAATGTATTAGACAAGTGTTCCTTGAAGGTTACATCTTTCATACTGAAAATCAGAGGACATATGCAGAAAAGAAAGTAAGAGAGAAGCATGATGAAGTTCAGGGTCTATGTATTGCCTTTAAAAGGTCTTCTAGTTTCTAGAGTTGTACATCTGCATCATCTAAAGTCTTCATGTCTTGGTCGTCTTGGTCTTGTCTCTATCTATCCTCCATTCTAGGTCTTTTGTTGTTCCTTTTTGCTACATCATCATGGTGGAAAAGATGTTAGATCCAATTTGATGTAAGCAATACATAGTTCACTAAAGAACACCATTCATTAGTCAAACTTCTAGGGCTGCATATTTACTGATAACATCAATGCAATGGAAAGATATGCATCTGCGTTAACAGAATAATAGAATCAAAGAGACATATCTTTATGAATTCCTTACTATATTTGAAGCATGCATTATTAAAAGAGAAAAGGAAGATGCAGTTCATAACAGTTGGTACAAGATTGTTGCATGCTATTATAAGTTCAATGTTTGCTACAAATATGCATAGTATGGTAATGCTGTTGTAAGATGCATGTGCAAGAAGGAGATGTACTGATATGCAAAATTCAACATTGATGTGCAAGAAAATGATTATACTATAGTGACATCCAATTTGATTCATGTGCCTATGAAGATATAGTTTTTTAAACAATGCATATTTAATGAAAAAATGAAACGATAATGTTGTCTAAGGATGTAAAAGATATTTCACTGTGATCTAATGCCAATATGCAGATGTCAAGAGAGTGAAAATAGTATTATCAAATGCTATTATAAATTTGCAGGAGAAAAGGGAAAGAAAAGAATATCTCTGGTTTGAGAGCCAAGCTGATACAGAAAATGAGATGAGATTTGGATAAAATTCATGTTATAAATGCTGCCCATGGGAGTCATGAGCCCATGCTCAAACCCCATGGGTGGTGTTTTACAAAAAAATGGAGTAAATAGTGTATTTATACACTATATCTTACTTAGAAAAATAGCATATTCTAAAAATGTTCAGACAGTAATAGATGGAAAAAAAAAGCATTAGTTACATTAATGATGCATATCAAACATGTAGTATTCTCAGTTTAGATTCCCACAGCTAACAGTGTGAAGATTTGTTTTCTTTTATGACATTATTGTCTTGCTATTAAAGAAAAATTGAATGGAGTCTATAGACAAGACAAAAGGTTAGGGAATGCATCTCTTAGTCAAAGAAAAGACAACTTGCGGATGTTCTGTGTTTACTTCCAGAGTTGTGGAAAGGGCCATGTGGGTATCCCAGATTTATTGCCTTTCATCCAACACAGGGGTGCAATAATAGAGAGTGCTACCAAGTAAACTTAATAGATAACATAACTTAAAGTGAGGCTACAGATTTTATGATGCAGAAGAGGAGACACGGTTGATGCTTCAGCATAGTAAAGAAAAATTTCAAAGTGTAAATCTAACATACATGCTCACTATTCAAATAGAGCTAAGTTTCCTACAGGTAATGTTAGAATAGTCCCAAAGGATAAATGAGAGGGGGGGTGGGGGGTGAATTAGTTATCAACTAATTTTATTCTTTTCTTTTATTAACTACAGAATACAATAAATTAAATGCACATCCAGATAACACAATAAACAACACCATAATTTGGTTACAGGGAAACCAGATGGTAAAAACCCCAATGGGAATTAACACCCACAATGAACTATACTTGTTTATAATAATCCTTGTTAGAAGATCTTGCAACCCTGTTAGGAGTTTTTCTTTACAATACAATAAATATAGTGACTTGGTTAAGGGTCTAACCCTGTTAGGAGTCTTTTATAAATAACCTAGTTAAGGATGAGGACTCACTGTCCAAAAGCTCACTGCTTTAATGGTGAAGGTTACAACCTTATGTAGAACATATATGCACTATTTTCGATGATGAACTGTAGAGTAGACCTGCTGTCTTGATTAGTTCCAGTGTATTGTAATCTTTCACTTCTTCTTCACATAGAACCTTGATGAATGAAACTCAACTGATATTTTTCTCTTCACTTTTCCTATATCTTTTCTTATCATTCACACTTAGCCTTCCACAAATGACTTGCTATAAGTATCTTCCTCAAAGTATAAGATCAAGGGACCTATTAGAAAACTCTTCATAACATCCTTGTTGTCTTAACTAACCACACAAGTATAATTAAAACCATGCAATATAAAATGAATAGATGCGACGCCTCACTAATTTGGCCTCACCAAATTAAATCTAAATTTTCAATCTTGTTGAAACATGTTAGGTGCCTTTAAATAACTATCTTCAAGTCATAACTAAACTTGAATATCCACACACATATCCGAAAGATAGGTGCAACTCAAGAAGTAATGCAATATGTCGGCTCTGTATAGACAAACTCTAGAAACTGTAACTACCACAGAATTACACAACACAACTAAAACTTCATACTTGAGTCTGTGGGTATGAAAAAAACATCAGCAACATGTCTACAACATGAATATAACCGTGCAAGACTTGATATCATCATTCTGATAAGTACATATAGAACACTATTGTATATTATATGTTGTCATCAATGACAAACATACAATCAACTAGCTGGCAGAAGTAAATCTCCAAAAATATCCCCCTTTGACATTGATGGAAACATATGATATTAAAAACATCTTCTCAATATGGTGTCTTATTTCTTTTTACAATCTTCTCAATATCCTCATCAAAGATTCCTCTATACTGTTGCAGCTCCTTTGTCTATGTTTATACTCCCCTAGAGTATATGCTCCCCCTTACTATATATTCCCCCTTTTACATCAATGGAAAAGTGTGCCATAAACAATTAAGCACATGTACTACTCCAGAAGTAGAGTAGTCAAGCATTCATCAGTCACTTGATGACTGGTGTTCTTGTTACTTTATCTAATCAGACTTAAGAGAGGGAATTAATCCCAACTTCTCCCTGAGATACTCAAAAGTACCTTTTGATAAAGGCTTTGTGAAAATATCTACCAACTGTTCTTTGGTGCTCACATACTCCAATTTTACTTCATTATCTGCAACTTTTTCTCTAAGAAAATGGTATTTAATCTCAATGTGCTTTGTCTTTGCATGCATCACAGGGTTCTTGGACATGTTGATAGTACTAGTGTTATCAAAGTGAATAATAATGGGGTAGTCAACCTATATACCAAAATCTTTAACCATTTTCTTGATCCAAATCATTGTTGAACAATTCAATGCTACTGTAATATATTCAACTTCTACTGTCGACTGATAGATAAAATTATGGTTCTTTCTTACCCAAGAAACCAACCTATCTCCAAGAAATACTACTCCTCCAGAAGTACTCTTCTTGTCATCAAGACAACCTACCCAATCTGCATTTGTATACACATGAAGTTCTACATTCTCTGATTTAGGATACCATAAACCAAAGTCTATAGTTCCCTTTAGATATTTGAATATTCTCTTTATTTCCATTAGGTGATTCTATTTTGGTTTAGTTGCAAATCTACCAACAATGCCAACTGCATGAGATATGTCTGGTCTAGGTTGAGTAAGAAATATAAGTTTTCCAATCATAGACTTATACAATTTCTTGTCAATTGTTGTGGAATCATCTTCTTTAGAAAGCTTGCTCCCTGTTATCATAGGAGTGCATACTAGCTTATAGTCTTCCATCTTGAATGTCTTCAATATTTCCCTCACATATTTGGATAGATTTATGAATATTCCTTTATCTATCTTCTTTATGTTCAATCCCAAATAATATTTTATAGGACCAATCATGATCATTTCAAATTCATTCTGCATTTCTTTTGCTAATTCTACACTAAGCTTGTCATTACCTCCAAAGATAATGCCATCAACAAATATGGAAATAAGTAATAGTCCATCAGTTGTCTCTCTTATGAATAGGTTACAATCTTCTACTCCTTTCTTAAATCCAATCCTGGTAAGATAATCATATAGTCTCTCATACCAATCTCTTGGGGCATGTTTAAGTCCATAGAGTGCTTTCTTCAATCTGCATACCATGTTTGGCTTATCTGATAGATTAAAGCCTTTAGGCTATTCTATGTAGACTTCTTCCTTCAAGTCACATTCAAAAAGGAGGATTTGACATCTGTTTGATATACTTTGAATTCTTTGAATGTTGCATAGGCCAAGAACAACTTAATGGCTTCTAATCTTCTCATAGGGGCAAATGTGTCAGTGTAATCTATCCCTTCCCTCTGTGCATATCCTTTACACACTAGTCTTTCCTTTTTTCTTACCACTGTAAAATTTTCATTCATCTTGTTCCTGAATACCCACTTTGTTCCAATCACATTTATGTCACTGGGTCTAGGGACCGATTCCCATGTATCATTTTTTATTATTTTATCTAATTCTTCTTCCATTGCTTTCTGCCAATTAGAATCCTTGCAAGAATCTTCAACATTTAAAGGTTCAATCTGTGAAAGTAAACATACCTCCTCATCCACTGTTAACATTTTTTTCTTTTGATCTAGTCAAAACACTGTTGCTCTGATCTCCAATGATATCATCTTTTGAATGATACCTAGATGTGAACTTTGAAACTTTTGGTGTAACATCCTCATCTACAATTTGTGATACTTCTTTGCTTGATTAAGGTTCATTACATGAAACATCAATTACATGAAACATCAATGCAATCAAACATTTATTCAATAACAATGTCTTTACTGCTAGGCTTGGGTTCATCCTCAATCATAGGTGAATACTCATAGTACCTTTCTTGAACCATGAACTCCTCATCAATCTTTACATGAGTACTTTCAATTAGCTTCTTTAATCTCAAATTAAAACATCTGTATGCTTTGCGTTTAGTAGAGTAACCAAGGAAAATACCTTCATCACTTCTAGCATCAAACTTACCAACACCATCATCTCTCTTGATGTAGCACTTGCTGCCAAATATTTTGAAGTATTTTATAGTAGGTACATTACCAAACCAAAGTTCATAAGGTGTCTTATCCACGCCTAACCTTAGTTGTGTTCTATTGATAGTATAGACTGCTATATTGACTGCATCTCTCCAATATACATGTACAACTTTTCCTTCAATCATCATAGTGCGTGTTGTATCAATTATGATCTTGTTCCTTATTTCTTCTATCCCATTCTGCTGTGGGGTTCTGGGTGCCCTCAACTATCTTTTAATTCCATGTTCTTCACAATAGTCATAAAACTGGTCAGAGGTGAATTCTCCTCCTCTATCTAATCTCAGACACTTTAGTTTTAATCCGGATTCATTCTCCACTTTGGCTTTGAATATTTTGAACTTCTCAAAGGCTTCAGACTTTTTCTTTAAGAATGCAACCCACGTCATCCTTGAAAAATCATCAACAAAAAAAATGAAATACCTTTCTCTGTAGTATGATCTGGTTAAAGTAGGACCACATAAATCTGTATGCACTAGGTCTAACTTGTTTTCAGCTGAGTTCTACTTGCTTCTGAAAGAGATCCTTACATGCTTTCCCATAACACATTCCCTGCACATTGTGTCAATTGGTCTTGCAATACTTGGGAGGTCTCTAACTGCCTTGACATTGTTAATCTTTACTATATTATCAAAATTAATATGACAGAGTCTCTTGTGCCATAACCAACTGTCATCCACTTTTGCAATAAAACAACTTACATCTAAATTGAGCTAAAAAAACATTACCTTTTGTTTTGGAGCTTGATGCAATCATGTCTCCTTCTTTGTTTCTAATAATTTATTTGTTGTTTTTGAATTCCAGATGATAACCTTTGTCAATTAGCTATCCAACACTTAGTAAATTGTGATGTAATCCATTAACATACAGAACATCATCTATCTTGTTCTTTCCATCTAAGGTGATGGATCCTCTACCTATGATAGTTTTAGGAGTGTTATCTCCAAATCTAACCATACCACCTTTTTACTTGTCTAGATGAACAAATCTATCTTTATCACCAGTCATGTGATGAGGGCATCCGCTGTCAATGATCCAATTAGTTCTAATGTCTTCTTTGGAAATTAGGGCTAATTCCTGTTCTTCCTTTTCATCTTGAATGTCCATTTCCTCAAGAAATTTTTCCATGTCTTTAAGGGCAATGAATCCAATTTCATCTTGTTATGAATCTTCATCAGTTACACCTTCTTCAGCATGATAGAATTCCTTCATGTATTTAGTTTTATAATCAAATCTGAATTTATTTAATCTTGTGGGACACTTGGATGTAAAATGACTGATCTTGTTGGATGAAATACATTTAAATGGAAGCTGTCCATCGTACTTTCCTTTGCCTTTATTTTGTCTTTTAGCAATAATGGCAATGATTTGTTCTAGTTCTTCATCAACTTCTTCTTTCTCAGTATTGGTAGAGATGTGTAAGGGTTTCTTACCATGGACTGAGGCTTTGAAGGCTATTTCACTTTTAGGTTCAGTCTTTAATCTTGATATCTCAAATGAAGAGATTTTATCGATCAAAGTCTCTCTATTGATGTCTTGTAAAAATTGCATGGTTTCCTCTAGAATACTGATCTTTTTATCGTAGTCTGATGTTAAAGTAGTCAACATCTTGTCCATTATATCTTCTTCTGATATTTCTCCACCATTGTTTCTGATTCTAGAAAATGCTTCATTTATCCTCTGATTGTAGGCTCTAATGTTCTCTTCAGGTAACATCTCAAGACTATTGTATTTCTTTTTCCATTTCTTCCTGCGCGCATTCTTTGTTTGAAAATCTCCTTCAAACATGTCTTCTAAATATTTCCATATTGTGTATACCTTGTCTACTTTCTTGTTCTCAAAAAATTCATTGTCAGATAGTGCACTTATAAGGGCTTCTTTGGCAACTGCATTAGCTGTGAATGTATCCTTTTGTTTACTAGTAGCATCATCTATTGAAAGGTCTTTTAGAGAGGGAATAACAAATTTTTGTGTGGCTATCTCAAAGATGTCAAAACCAACACACTGTAGATGTGTTATCATTTTGTTTTTCCAATCCAGATAATTTTCTCCATCAAACTTAGGACTTTCTTTTCTAATTTTTTCCCTCTGATCTACCTTAAGCTGTTAGGTTTTCTCTTCAAGGCACTTGGCTCTGATACCAATTTTTAGAATAGTCCCAAAGGATAATTGAGAGGGGGGGGGGGATTCTTTTCTTTTATTAACTCCAGAATACAATAAAGTAAATGCACATTCAGATAACACAATAGACAACACCACAATTTGGTTATGGGGAAACCAGATGGTAAAAACCTTGGTGGGAATTAAAACCCACAATGAACTATACTTGTTTATAATAATCCCTATTAGAAGATCTTGCAACCCTATTAGGATTTTTTCTTTACAATGCAATAAGTATAGTGACTTGGTTAAGGGTTCGACCCTGTTAGGAGTCTTTTATAAATAACCCAGTTAAGGGTGAGGACTCACTGTCCAAAAGCTCACTGCTTTAATGGTTAAGGCTGCAACCTTCTGTAGAACATATATGCACTATATCTGATGATGAACTATAGAGTAGACCTGCTATCTTGATCAATTCTAGTGTATTGTAATCTTTCACTTCTTCTTCACATAGATCCCTGATGAATGATACTCAACTGATATTCTGCTCTGCACTTTTCCTGTATCTTTTCTTATCATTCACACTTAGAATTCCACAAATTACTTGCTATAAGTATCTTCCTCAAAGTATAAGATCAAGGGACCTATTAGACAACTCTTCATAACATCCTTGTCAGCTTAACTAACCATGCAAGAATAATTCCAACTGCGCAATATAAACTGAATAGATGTGATGCTTCACTACGTCAGCCTCACACAATTAACTCTAACTTTGCAATCTTATTTAAACATGTTAGGCACCTTTACATAACTATCTTCAGCTCATAAATAAACTTGAATATACACACGCATATCTTGAAGATAGGTGAAACTCAAGAACCAATGCAATACATCAGCTCTATACAGACAAACTCCAGAAACTGTAACTGCCACTAATAGAATTACACAACACAACTGAAGCTTCATATCTGAGTCTGCATGTATGAAAAAAACATCAACAACATGTCTACAACATGAATATAACTGCATAATACTTGATATCATCATTCTGATAAGTACATACAAAACACTGTTGTATATTATATGTTGTCATCAATGACAAACATACAATCGACTAGCTGCCAGAAGTAAATCTCCAACAGGCAATAAAAATGAAATCCCTAAATCTATGAGATCTTCCAAATGTTCAAGAAAAAGGTTAAGATGAGGGAAATTAATAGATGTGTTATTTATCTCAAAATACTAAGATCCATGAAATTAAACTCATTTTTTGCCATGAAGAAAGGAGCTTGTGTTCATTGTCAAAATCAAACTTTCAAAGTGAGAAAACTTTTAACATCAATTCCACTACCTGTCAAAGCGTAAGATCTAGCTGAGCTATCTTTCAAATTAGTTCTAGCCCGTGCTTCAAGCAATAAAAGTAATGAGAAAAATGTCAAGTTATACATGTGTTCTTGAGTACATGAAAGTCACAGTCTGTAAGGATGGAGCTCTCGATTTAAAGTTAAAGCTCATAGTCAAAGTATCATGTTACAATTTCAACATTCAAGCCATAAGGAGAGGATAGAAAACATTGGTATAAGTAATGTGTTGATTTGAGCCACAAAGTGAAGTAACAACTCTTAGTTTTTTTTATGAAAACAATAGCAAGCAAAATCCCAAAATCCACCCAAGATAAAGAAAATGAAGAAAAAAACCCAAACTTCATATTCAAAATATAGCTATAGAGAGTGGCATATTTCAAGCTGTAGGATACCATGAGTAATGGCTTAGACTGCAGTCTTTTCCCCACATATCAAGTACAAATAAAAATTGTGAGGTGATGCTATGGAGTTAACAACATTTTCCAAAGAAGAAACAGAGTGTGAAAGTAACACGAAGGGTGGACTTATCTGGAAATGGCGCCAAGAAGTAAATCCTAACTTCATACAAAAATGAAGTGCCATGTATTATGGAGTCTAAAGAAATCTAGCTTCCAATTTAAGTGTAGCCATGACAAACATACAAAAATCTCGAGCTCTTATATGATAGTATGCTAAATACAAGAAGGAGAGCTCGAGTTCCACTCAAAAAATGTGTAGATGTAGAGCGTCATACATTATGGCATAATAACTCACTATTTTTAGACTTCCAGCTCGAGCATCAAACATACAGAACCTAATAATGAATGCAGAACAATAGCATGGCGGCATCCAATAGCAAGAAACCCTAGATTTCCTCCAAAAGATACACTTCAAAATGAAATGCGATAATGCCTATGTCAAAATGGATAGTTTTTGAAATCTATAGTACCGAGGAGTTAATTCCTAACTGATTGCAATGCATGATAGCTCAATCACCAGAGATATTTCTCGTTGTGTTGGTTATGATGGAGTTAGCCTAAAATTTGGTATTGGCTATTTCATGCCCCAAAATCTGGGCATAAAAACATTAATCTTTTCAAACTTTAAATTTTTTAATTTAAACATGTTATGAGAACTATAAGAGATGAAATATTTACAATACCTTTACATATGCTACAAATTTAAACTAATAGAAAGTTTGATATATGATTTTAACAACATATAATAAAGCTATAATCCTTTAAGATTTATTTTCTTATCACTTTAATAGATAAAAAATAATACTAATTCTGAAGTAGCCAACAAAGCAATTAATCATACGAGTATATAGAACAATTTCTCTCTCTATTATTACAAGGAAATAGAGAATATGATTCCTTCAAATACATTAACCCTAAAACAAGGGAATTACAAATTTCCAATTTATTTAAAATGTTTCAAGAAGAACTTTAACCAAAGTGACTCTTGAGAAGGGGGTTACAACAAAGATTCCAAGACACCAGCTACACATCCAGGAGCTTTCTCAGGACCTGCAATAACATCAAGGTTGACCATGGAGGCTCACCTCCCAACCTAGGTCTTTGTAAGGCCACCCCCGAGCTAGGGGATCCAGAAATGAACGGGAGACATACATACAAACAAGTATCCACAATATCGAAACCAACAATAATTCATCAAGAAATTCCCTCCCAAGGTTTAAGAAAAAGAAGGTCTCCAAGAAATCTTCTCCAAAAGTGGGGTGATAGTGTACAACCCTAGGAGGAGAAAGCCAATATTACAAAATATGTACACTAGGAATGGGCCACACATGGACGCAACATTCCTAAGTACCACAAATATAATCCTGTTCCATGGCCACACATGGAATCATGAACAGATTTCTACCCTTCACCTCCATGCCCTTCAATGGCAACTGGAGTAAATTTACCTTCCTTGGCATCA